>DWPM01000099.1:0-10400 GCA_018251615.1 Spioniades abbreviata
AGTAGATATCAACTCATAGGAGTTGTAGTAAACGCTCGATAATACCCTTAATTGTACTTCAGGGGCAGGATTTTCTACTCTAAGCTTATATTAATACCATTTGTACCTTTACAGCAAGACCCCCATGACTCTTTAGACATTTTAATTTTTTTAAACTAACTTTCCTCCATGCAGTTGCAGGCGGCTGAGAGCGCGGAGGAGGGCGGCGCAGAGGCGATGGCGGAGAGTGCGGGCATGTGGCCGCCGCGCCTGGCGCAGGCTCAGCCGCAGCACAGATACAACTGTAAGGCGCTCGCTAAGCTCTTTTTAAGTTTAAGTTCATTAAAATGAGACTCTATAATTTTGTACGTGAATCTTTTCGCTTCTACCTTTGTACCTCTTTTTAAAGCAAAGTGCGCTAGATACTTTGACAAAATCACTGTCACACTGTCACAGCTGGGCAATGTCAAATCTCTTCTCGCCATTTAGGAAGCCTTGGAACTCCATACTAAACCAGTCGTCTTTATAGCCAGATCATTTCAATTGCTTTCGATTTGTCCTTTCTTTCATATATAACATAATATGCACATACCTTTATTTGCGTGATCGGCTGCAGCACCCGCGAACGCAGGAGGCTCGCATATATTCAGCCACAAGGGCGGGCTGCTACAGGAGAGCCCGGCGTTCGAGCCCCCGCTGCCGGCCGCGGGCTGGCCGCGCCACGGCTGGCCGCCGCCGCAGGCTGGTAAGGTCACCGCACTTTTAACTAGTTATAAACACTTGTAACAATGATCTCGAGAATAAACAACGTGTATACTTTAAAATGTTCAAAAGCTGAAACGATATTTTAACTAAACTATCAGTAGATACCTATTAATAACTCGTTAATGTACTTTCCGCTACACTCAACTTACACGTAATAAAGTAGGTGATTATCTGCGTCATAGTAATATCGGTTTACTGTAAATAAATAAATGTGTGTGTCAGGCATGGACGGGCTGAGCGCGGCGCACGCGTGGGGCCCGTACCCGCCGCCCGACTGGGACGTGGAGCCGCGCCGCGCCTGGCCCGTGCCGCCTCGACCAGAGCCTGTACGTCGTAACATTTACACACAAAAGAAGCCACAACATAATATATAGATTTTTATATACTCATATTTTGTGGCAACCCTGTTATGTCCAACATACATACAAGTATAGTGAAACCTGAATAAATGGGATGGGGAATGGGGGAATAAGTGTGAAACCGGCACTTTATCATCGAATTACCTCTGTTAATGGGAATTTTCGAAACTGGTGAAATGAGATTGGATTTCTAGTTTTCTAGGATTCTATTTTTTCGATTTTTTTCTCTATATTATTTAGGACTCCATTATCTGTACTAGTGAGACATTTCAACAGGCTGGGACAGATTTTGACACGTTTGTTTATAAACAAATTCGTATACAACACTACCTACACTTAATTCGTAATAACAAAAATACGCATTTTTATTAACATTTCCACCTATATAAATGGAATAACGGTACATTTCGACCTTTATAAGCGGCGGCCTCTATAAATGAAATAACTATAAATAATTTTACACCTGTCTAATTAGAAAAATGGATAAATGAAAAACCTCTTTAAATGGTACAAAATCCTTGGTACCTTGGGATCCTTGCCCTATTACCCAAAGAGTAAATGATTTACAAAGTAACTTTATTTTTCTCGTTCCAGGAAATGCCAGTGTACATGCCTCCGAAAACTATGCCTGAAATGCCGATTGTGTACTCGAGTCAGCAGCAAACGCTGAGAGACAGTCCTAAGAAAGGCTTCGACTTGATGACCAAGAACCAGCGAGCGGACCCGATAACGGAGGCCCCGGCGACGGCGCCGCCCCCGCCCGCGCTGGACCCGCGGCCCGACCAGCGCGAGGAGAACAAACATGTAATTACAGAAAACACTACAAAGAAGAAGATGTTAAAAGATTCAGTACGTATCTTTAAAATGGTCACTTAAATATTGCTCCGAAAATATGTAACAATAATTAGGAGATAAGCATGTTATTTTGAGATACCCGTAACCAATGGTGCCGAACCGCTTTCTTTTCTGAAGACATTTTCACACACATTTTAAGAATACTAAAAATTTGTAACTATTTACTACGGCCATACTGATGTTACTCTCCGACAGTCAACAGGAGAGGCGAGGAAATCACCGCCTGCTGAGAAGGCGATATCGATGACGGCGGTGCACGAGCAGCTGGCGGCCGACGAACAGGACGGGCTCAGCGAGCACCCGCCCGCCGCCGTCCTGCTGCTTGTGCTTGGTGAGACATCATAGAATAAATACATATCTTGCGACAACTTACAACGATCGTCTGATTTAAAGAAAAATACGCAGAGGAGGCAAACTTCTTCCACACTTCAAACCAAAACACAATAGTACAAGCTCTAGGTACAGCATCAAGGCAGAAACAAGGGAGACAGAGGTGCCGCCACGTAAGTAGGTAAATGCTCGTGCTCATCACACAAATATTTGTTCTGGCTAGGAATCGAACTCACAACGACCGGCTTAGCAATCCATGTAAAATGAAAGTGACGAAAATATCCCCTACAATTTAAAGTTTGAAGGAAAACAAAAAGAATACGAGTATCTCTAGGCGTGACTCAGGCCAAGATTCTGGATCAGCAAATCTAATTTTCCGAAAACAAAATAGTAGTTTGTAATACTTTTTTTTTTTTTTGGATCTCGGGTGTGTTGCGATAGCTATGCCCCTGTGCCCCTGCAAGGTGTATGCATTTGTAGTAGTAATAACCTGAAACCTGGTGTATTGGGAAGTGATGAGAAATAATTCCTGGTCCTCGTGGAACTTTGTGGCTTGGTGTATTTGTCGCAATTGTAGTGTGTGTGTGTGTGTGTTTGTGTGCAGGAACGCTGATGACGGCGGCGCTGGGCGCGCTGCTGGCGTGTCGCGCGCGCGCCGCTCGCCGCCGCCGCCGCGCGCACCCCCGCTACGCGCTCGACGCCGACTACCTCGTCAACGGCATGTACCTGTAGCGCGCCGCCCACGCCCACGTCGCCGCCCCTGCCGGCGGTCACATTCGCGGCCACAGTACTAGAACGCCTAGAACGGTTCGCTCTATCGAAAAGCTTTATGGAGCGAGGTCCGTTTATTGTGCTGTATGAGGCTGATCTTCCGAAAGGGCTGTTCACAAACAGACCCGTTACATTTCTGAATAATCATTGATCATGTCCTTGTCTGCATGTCTAAAGTTACCTACATATCTGTCTTCAAGAATTAGGGATAGGTACCTTAACCGTTCCGCTTGCTTCAAATGCTGCAGTGTTCATTCCTTCAACTGTTCACACCAAAAATTCCAATGTATTTCAAGATCGATATGCGACATTCCGATCACAGAGCCGTATGAGTTAAAGTGATCATTAAAAAAAATAGTTTTATAAAATGACTTATTTAAATAATTTAATGTAGTACATGACATGATAATTATTTGATTGCTTAGTAATAATCATGATAATTTATGAAAAAAATCCTTTTAATTTTGTGTTGTAGTTCGTTTTATGATGTAATTGTATCTACTATTCACTAAACTGGACATATATTATAGTCTATAATACCTAAAGTAGTAATACTTACGAGTATGTGTAATAAAAAAAATTTGGTGTAGATATAACTTTTTGTAAGTAGATACGAACGTGTGACCAACTGATGATTTCTTCAATAGCGTCTGTTCATTTGCGTTGTTATCGAGAATATATCTGCATGCTTTTGTGTAGATTTTATCTATTATATTTAAGGTATGGTTAAATGGAGACAATATAAAATTGAATGTGTTATATACCACCCGCCTAAACTTTCCATGAAATCTGCAATAAGTCATAAGTATGACTTACTACCGCATTTTTTACGTCCAAAAGACAAGACACTGTGGGAAACTTTAAAGATAAGTAAAAGAATAATAAAACTTTATAAAACCATAAAGTTCTTCTAAAAATTCCGTCTAATTATCTTACTTATGACATTATCTTGCTTATGCATGCATCTAATTATCTTTCTTTTAAACGAATAATCACAGAAAATCGTTAATTTTCTATGTAATAATAAACTGTAAAACCGACCTGAGAATATAGAAACTGTAAAGGACAAGTAAATTGAATAACCTCTTGTATAAAACTATTTTGATTTCTCATTTTCAGACGAAGGAACTTATTGATGTAGGTAAATGACACTTTATTGTTAAAATAATCTATACGAGTATTTATGTCGTTAATTAAAACTGTGAGATAGTTTTTTGGGATAAAATGTTAGTTTTTTGGGATAAAATACTTATAGAACCTCATATCGTTTATCTGTAGACAGTCACAGGTACGATAATTTAAACAGGTATTTTAAAAAGGATGAACTAAGGGGGGAACCTACACTATTTCACTTTAAGGATTGATGTAAATAGGAACCGTTCAATAAAACTTCCAACATAACGCACGCTTAATAATAAAAAGATGTAACTCAAAATTCGTGAATTTGGAGATTTTCTAATAAAACGCATATTTAACGAGTAAAGATTAGGTTCACTTAGACAGCCGCACCAAAACGATAAAAATGAGCGAGATGCGGGATCGTTCTTCTCTTTTCAATAAACAGGTCCTGACAAGTCGATTCTAATAAAATGGCGTGATTTAGTGATTCACCGACAGTGGTCAGAGGCGGAAGTGTTGTAGTTTGGTGCAACGTAAGATTATTCCGTTTTGTACTAAAAGGTAAGTACAAAAAATTATTATTTTTTAAAATAATAAGAATGATCTTTGTTTTACTTCGATTTGACTGAAAAAGAATTTAATAATGATACGAATTAATTCTGTTATGTTTAAAAAGTGTATTACCTACTGAGAAATATCGCCCAATACATCTGTTTTCTTTAAAAAATTACGAGAAATTACAGGAGTAATTAAGTATGCATCGTTTTATTTTAAAAAGTTTAACATTATATCTTAATATCATCCTGATTTACTTCTTTTTATTATTTAGACTTACAGAAAAATTAATGAATATTTTAATGTAACTTCTGTTTTCTTAAAAAACCACGTGTTGAAAAGGATTTTTTTAACGTATTTATTATCTTTTTTTTATTACAGCTTACCAAAATGAAGTCCTGGAGATCTAGAAAAATCCTGGGTTTGGTTTTTCAATCAGAAAATGTAGAATTCAAGCATCTTGAAGGAAACAATATTAAAAAAGTATGTATTCAAGTTTCAAATTGAATAATTACTTAATTTTGGGTGATAGATATGAAACTGTTTAGCTGTCTTACTGATTTTAGTAACTATGCTAATTTTTTTAATAGTGAATATTTTGATTTATTTATTTAGATAGAGCAGCAGACGAGCAGGCTGGCCACTAGATGATAAGTGGTTCTTACCGCCCATATACATATATCTACACATAACCTGGAGCAAAGCTTAATTCTTATCTGAGGTATATGCAGTTGCGGTGCTACTACGGAGGCTGCTCAGTAGGTCACCTCATTAGTCTAAACGACAAGGGCATCGTTTCAGCGAAACATAATCTAATTGCTTGAGAGCAGAATTGTGTGCAACGGTGTTACTTCCCCGATCGAACCTTGCAGGTTCTACCACCTATATACGCACTAAACGGATATTATATACAGATGTTACATAATAATTAATTATAGTACCCCGTTATGCTTAAAATGATTCTGTATTTGTGTGTACACCTAAAATTTTTGGGTATTATAATAATTATTATGCTATATAATTATGTACATACACATCGTGTACATTAAATTATTTTTATTCCAGACCAGTGGAGTTCCAGTACAAGAAATAGTACCTGAAATACCAAATATGGATCCAATAGAGGATTCGCTCATTGAAACAAAAATTGTAAGCCTTGTACCTGACTACAGTAGTGATTCAAGTGAAAATCCAAGCACGCATAGAAATGATTTCACAACTTCAGCAAATAAAATTAGACGTTCATCGTCTTCATCTAGTACGACTTCTAGCTCATCTTCCTCTAGCTCATCTTCCTCTGGCTCATCATCGTCAAACTCATTAAATATCAATAGTTAAACTCCTACCTATAACAGTGGCCTACAACTCGTTGGCAAGCCTGAAGAAGAAACATCATATACACCAAAAAATAGTGATAAACAGCAAAGAGTGTGTCGAAATAAAAACAGCGTAAATACTTATAACATTTCCTTTATGTACACCGACCAGAGTGACGTTGATCTCAGTGATGACGATCCCACTATTGATTTTAATATAATTAACGACGGACAGTCTAAAAGGAAATTTTTTTTGTTTAACGAATCAAATTCATGTTCCTCTGACTCAGACTGCAATATTACATCAAATAATAATAGAGGTCGAAAGCGGCTAAGAAATGTTAAATAATGGCAGCACATAAAAGCAAAACGACTCCGAAACAAAAGCGAATCATACGTCTCAATGTCAAAAACTCGTAAAACCGTTCCAGCTCGTTTCATAAAGCATACTTGTACAGAAAAATGTAACTTAAAATGTGCAATAAATATCAGTACTGACAGTAGATACAATTTATTTAGTGACTTTTGGAATCTAGGTAACTTAGTTGCACAAAGAGCTTATATACGAACATGTTTAGAAGATGTAACCCCAAAATATAAATATAGTAATTCCGAACATCCCAGGCGACCAAATAAAGCCTTTTATTTTATTGTAAATGATCAAAGAATTAGAGTATGCAAGGTTTTTTTAAAAATACGCTGTCAATTTCTGAACGAATTTTTTACACTGTACAATCTAAAATGAATGATGGTTTTATGCTGAATGACTTGCGAGGAAAACATAAAAATCATAAGAAACTTAATACACAATTTTTAGATGACATCAGAAAACACATAAGTATGATCCCAAAAATTGAATCACACTATGTAAGGGCTACCACTTCAAAACAGTACATTGGAGGTGATAAAACAATAAAAGACTTATACAGTGACTTCATTGCTCAGCAAACTGAAAATAATAGGGATAAAGGTAACTACATGGCATATTATAAAATTTTTACTAATGAATTTAATTTAGGATTTCACCAGCCAAAAAAAGATCAGTGCGACCTATGTGTGTCGTATAATAATTCAAATAACGAGCAAAAACAAGATTTGGAAGATAATTATTTTAAACATTTGGAAGAGAAGACTTTATGTCGTTTTGAAAAATTTAACGACCGTCAAAATATAACAAAAAATAACAAAGTCGTAATTTATGACTTAGAAGCCGTACTAAAGTGTCCAAGGGGTGACACATCCGCATTTTATTATAAGTCTAAACAAAACAGTTATAATTTTACCTTAACTGAATTGTTAAATGGAGAAAAAAAAGTTACTTTACATTATGTACATTGTTACTTTTGGACTGAGGTAGATGCAAAACGGGGCGCAATAGAAATAGGTTCCTGCATATGGCAATACTTAAAAAAAATATGCGCAGAAGATGATGAGCCAAAGCAAGTTATATTTTATTCAGATAACTGCTGCGGGCAGAATAAAAATAAGTATATCGCTACGTTGTATTTGTATGCAGTAAGTCGTTTAAATATAACCAGTATAACCCACAAGTTTTTGATAAGGGGGCATACACAAAATGAAGCAGATAGTGTACATAGTCTGATAGAAAGAGAAGTAAAGAAAAATTTAAAATCAGGTCCGATTTTTAGTCCAGATCAGTATGTTACACTTATCAAAAACGCAAAAAAATCTCAACCTGCAATTAATGTTTATGAACTGACATTTGAATCTTTTGTGGATTTAAAATCTCTTCAAGATGAATGGGGCTATAACTATAATGTTGACACGGATGGAAAAACTGTAAATTGGAATGATATTAAAGTATTACGAATGGTAAAATCGGACCCATTGAGCTTTCAGTATAAGACCTCTTATAGTGATACTACGTTCAAACAAATTAATGTAAGAAATAAAAGAAAAAAAATGAACCAAACATCACAAATATCTTTAGGTCAAGCTTACAGCCAAAGGCTAGAGCTGAGTACAAATAAAAAAAAAGATTTAAAAGAATTACTGACAAAAAAATTGATTCCATCTTTCTATGCAAATTTTTATAATTCAATAATATAATTTTGTCACAACTATCTGTTCTTGTGTTAAAATATTTTTTGTTGTAGTGTTGTTTAAATAATTTTTGTTTTATTTGTAAAGAAGCTTACTTTTAATTTATTTTTTTGTTTTATAAATAACAGTCACAGTTTGTTATCCTAAATTTGTTATAAACGATTTTACGAGACTGATTGTTAATTTTTGATATACGTCTTACTTTATTAGTTATTTCTGTAGTCATTCAAGATTTAACGAGGCCCTGGAGACTGATTTATTATAAGTAATGAAGATTAAGTTAGACTGATTATTAATTTTTAGAGGGCTTTTTTGTGTACCAAAGGCAATTATTTTTGATAGTTTTATAAAAAACATTTAATAAAAATGGCAGATTAATAAAAATATTTTGTTTTATTTAAAAATAAAAATCCTAGATTTATTTTTAGTCAATAATGATGTAATCGTCAATGTAATGACATTATTGTATTTTGAATAATTCAATAACACATTATTGTGAAATATTATCATAACTTATCCTTACGTTTTAAAACAAAAGAGAGCAATTTCGACTTCTTACGTGAAAAATTGTACATTCAATAATATTTTTTTGCATAAACTGATTTAAGTAGGAAGTTTTTTTTTGGATGACTTTTTTTTTAGTATAATAGACGCTAGGAAATTAGAATCGACTGTTTTTAAAATCTCTGCACTCTGATCACACGATATCAGCAGTTCAAGTAATGGAAACCGTCGTAATTATTTGATAAATTTAAACCAAACATAATACGGAAAAAGTCCAAAACTTTAACAGCGGATTCCCATAAGGTTACGATTTTCGTGTTACATCTTTTTATTTCTAAGCGTGCGATAAGTAAATTTCTACTTATACGACTTTCTTGATTTCACTGATAAAGTTTGTAGTGCACTTCTTAACTAAAAAATTAATTACAATCTCGCATTATGTTATTACGTACATTAACCAAACTTAATCAGTTTTTATTCGCGCTTAAAATGAGACTAGCTTCATCGGACATAATAATGCGAAACAATTTTAGCCGCAACCACGTCGGTAGGAGAAATTGTGAGCGACGGAAGTTACCGAGATCCTGAAATTAACTACAATAATAATTTGTTGTATAATTTCAGAATGTTGGTTATTGTTCCTTAGTTATTACTCACCATTACTGATAATATTGGGATTTTGGGAGATGACAACAAGTAATTTGCAGTACCGGAGTCTTTTGGAGAACAAAGCCAAACTGACATCCAAGAAGCTTGGCGTCCTGAAAAGAGCGAAGCAGTACTTCACTGCGAGACAACTTCATTTGCTTTATAAAGCACAAGTAAGGCCTGACATTGAGTACTGCTCTCATCTTCGGGCAGGCATCGCGCTGCAATACCAGCTACTCCCATTTGACTCCATACAAGAACGAGTGGTCCGAATCGTCAACAACCCAGGATTAACCAGCAATTAAGAGCCACTCAGGTTGCATAGGGACATAGGTTCTCTCTGTGTCCTCTTTAGGCTTAGGCTATGGTGAGTGTTCCGAGGAACTATGTGACTTGATATACCCGGAGAAGGCTAAATTTCCATACCCAGCATTTGGACGGATGGCGGTCCTCCGCGGTCCGTTTCACCTCTTCGTTATTACCACGAACGTGTAAAGTATGGAACGATCTTTCTCCCGAAGCATTCCTGGAGCGCAACCTTCAAGAAAGGTGCTAAAAGAACTCTTCTTTCAGGCTGGCAAAGCATTGTTGATGTCGCCCATGTCCATAGTCCATCTGCTTTTTTGCTAGGTAAAGTACATAAAAAAAAGCATTATTCAATTGCCTATGCCCACAATTATATGTTTCATATGGAGTGGGCGACAGCGCGTTATGCCGGATGCCTACCGGCTAAGACCCCACGGTGTCCTTACCGCACCAATTGTCAACGAGCTACGAGCTACGAGCACTCTTTCGTGTTCATTACAATACAAAATGATATTTTATAATCACTTACACTCCAGCAACCAAGTTACTTTATATAATAAATATAAAAATAAGTATTTAATAAAGATTTTTTTTTAATTATCATTCGCCGTAACGTCGTCATGGGCGTAGGATATAGATTTTTAATGTACCTAATATTTGCAGGGAATATTTGTTTTTGTTTGTATTTTAAATAACAATTAAATTACAAGTGATAGATAACTTTGATAGCACATTTGCTTTCTAATGTGCATCGCGAGGTCAGAGGAATTCCGTCAGAATTTGATGAATGGTGCACATAGTTTGAGAAAACTCTACAGTATTACTCTAG
>DWPM01000100.1:0-10394 GCA_018251615.1 Spioniades abbreviata
GCTTTGCCAACCTCGGTGGACACTGAAGCGATTCTGCTCCCACGATGCTGATGCAGCATTACGAATTCGACGGATCATTTGGTTCGGTTGAAGTTGGATTGCCGTGTCTGCACATTCACGATATTAGGGCTGCCTCAAACTGTTAGGGCTGACTCGTAACATACATCAACATACATTTAATACATTATAACTTATTTTTAATTTTACATAGATTTGTTGTTCGATTTCATCGCATGTGTTATTTTATTCGACAATCTAAGGTTAATTATAATTAGGCTTCATTGACTTGAATTTTTTTTTTCTACATAATAATATGTACGTTATATAATGGTATCGCAAACCAATGGAAATTAGTTAGCCTCTCGTTACTTTAACCGATTTCATATTAACTATATTTTTTGTATATGCTCTGTAATTTATCGTGCCACTTTCGTTTTTAATTTACCTACATAAATTAAAATGCTTTTGCCAATATTCGAGTGGTGATCGTGAAGAGTCGTTTATTAAATAAATTAATTATGTCATGCTTTGTGATGAAGGAAAACATCGTGAGGATCGTTCGTATGGCCTAAAATCCTTCTCGTCTGTGAGTGGACTTCCGTGCCCGGCAGGGTGATGATATCGATGATATTGGTCATGATGATGATGACGATGACGACGTGTGTGTTATCTAATGGATTGGTATATTTTTTCCAGTGAACCCGGGTGGCTGGGCGCCGGCGGGAGTACTGCGCGCCGTATACAAGCGAGAATACCCCAAGTTCCTCAAGCGCTTCACCAGCTACGTGGTGGACCAGTGTCGCGGGAAGCCGCTTGCCATGTAGCCCACGACGCCCACCGGTGGGATATAATTATTGTACGCTCCTCGCTCGCGTCACTAACGACGAACGACTTGAAATATGTGTATGTAAGTGTATGCGCCTGACCTCCTTGTTGTTATGAACCTGCTCGACTGGGCAGGTATAACCGGTCGTTCTGGTGCGGATCCATCGCGCCGCTCCAGTCGCGGCGGTCGTCGAACGAGTTACTCGGAACCGTTTAAATTGAAACGTCCGCCTTCTATATGTACGTTTTTCCTTAGGCATATATTAATATTGTATAGGGAGTGCGGCGCAGTTATACACCTTCATATGATTATGTACGATAAGATGTCTATTTAGTTGTGTATAGATTTCTGTTTGTACAGTAATCATCAGATATATTATTCTGTATGTCGTTAGCGAGTGGGGTCGCCCTTGCACTATGTATATGATATGTGCACGTTTATAGAAATTCAGGGTTATAATTCTGTTTGTATATTGTAAATGTGTATTTTATGTATTACGTAGTGCATAATGTAATTAATGTATAATTATATAAAGAAAAAAGTAATCGCGCAGGGGACGACATAACATGTTATTTTATTACTCCGAGGATTATTCAATTAAGGTAAGTAAATAGTAGAATCCATATTTACAAGCGTGTTTGGTAAACGTGAATCTGTTGAAGGTGCTTCGTAAATATGGTATGTATATTGTTATAATTAATAATAATTATATTTTGGTCTCAGTCCGAGCATAGATCCGGTTAGGGATGATGCGTAATATAGGTTATTGCGTCTTCCACAGCATTCACGTCTTTGGCACATTTTTGCCGCATCTTTTAACTATTTTTGTCTATCAACTTTATAACAATTTTTTTACGGAAAATCTTGTACGGAGAAATGAAAGCAGGCTTTTGGCATAAACGAGCAGTGTTCAATTTTGCATTAGATATAATTGTGTCCGTATCACTTAGGGTCATGAAAATAATGCGTTATAGTTGTTGTTTTTTTTTTTGCATAAGAACACTTTTAACTCGACACAAAAAAATTGTAACGCAAGGGACATGAGATCGGTTTGATATTTCTAAGACTTTATACTGTGAAGTGTTCGGCTTGTGTGACTTCAATATACTATTTTATGGAATATTTAAAAAATCTATTTAGATAGTGTTCAAAGAAGAATAATTATAAATTGTTAATTACAGCTTACACACTGAGGATAATAATCGAAGTAAATAATCGGAATATGACATATAATAATGATACTGTTTGTAGATTATATATACAAATTCCACTCAGACTTAAAACTCCTGTAAGTACAACATTTATAATATAAATTAACTTTATGCAATGCTTAGTTGGATTATTAAATTGGTAATTAATCCAAGTAAATATGATTTACAAATACTCTTCGTAATATTCTATCCTAGGCATTGTCTATTGCATTAGTGTGTTAGCTGTGAGACTTAAAACTACTATAATTGTTACTAATTATTATTTAAGACATTTTTAAATTTAATAACACAGGGACAAATTAACTTGTTTGTACTTCAATATTTCAACTATCAATTTCATACGTTTTAATATTTACGAATTATTTATACGAATTTTTTTTTTTGTATCCGTTTCTCATTCCAATTCTTACTGTGTTAATACATAAATACATATAAAGGAGGGTAATATTAATGATTTGAATTTTTATTTATGTCTCAAAGTCTAGGAAATATTAATGAGAGATGGGTTTACGATTGCATTTATAATAACGCAATGTTGGGATTGTATTGTGTACCACAGACAACGAATAATTTCTTTTAGACTATAATGTTGGCATATTTGTTTATACAAGGAATTTTTTTTTTTCAACTACGCAAGTATGCATTATGTTTTAGTTGCTGCGTTTTGATGTTGTTAGAAAATGTTTGATTTAAAAAGTATATTAATATATATAATTAACGTAGAATTGAAAGTTTAATGGGGATTTTGGGTGTGTCCATAGCACATTTATAGAGTTTGAGTTAGGTAGTTATATAGGAACGAAAAAATTATTTATGCTAAGGAAAAGTTTTATTTTAATAGCTTATTTAGTTTCAACAAATATTACAATAATACCAATCATAAAACTATAACTGTTGCCAGATAAAGTAGAAGAGAAATTCTTATGTGTTTGTGGTATGTGATAAGATAAGGTGGTTCTTGGAACAGAAATCATCAGGTGGTCCTCTAATAGCTAGCGAGAGATTTTATGTCATACATTTATAATATAATAAAGTCGGCTCTAAAAACATGTCGCTTACGTGCCATATTTGCAATGCCTTCAATTTGCGCACAAGCATAAAGCTATGTAATAATCGAGCGACGTTTTTAATAATTCTGTAAACAGACGAACTGTATTTTATCTGCATTCTAACTGCAAAATTGCAATTCAGACGCAGTTTTAATGCAGTTGAAGCTATTGCAACAAAATGCAATCCAACAGTGCACTCCAAATGCAGTTGAATTGCAGTCTTAATGCAGTTGGTTTGCAGTTTCGTTGCATCTGAACTGCTATTCTGCAGTTTGGATGCAGTCCATCCGTAAATCCGTACCTTAAATGGGTTTGTAATTTCAATTTCAGTTGTTAAATCATAATGCGAATAAATGCGCTGTATTCCCAACGTATTTAATTTGTGATCAAATGTTTATATTAGCAGCAATTATATTCTAATAATAGTGGAAATTTATATAAACTACAGTTATATTTTCGAAAAATCATTTATATCATTGAACTTTTTAATAAGTACAAAGTTACTTAAAAGAATTTCAAATATTTTGAAACTTTTAAATAAATGATCATAGGTATTATGATTGTCGATCTCACATTTTGACGTCACGATTTTTTATAAATGGCTGACCAATTGACAGCTGGGAATATGTCACATTGGTACTTCATGTGACATCAGTCTTTCGTCTCTCTTAGATTTCCACAATAATTGTCTGTTCAAAGTCAACCTGTATAAAGTATGTTTTTTAATTATTGTTTATAATAAAATGTTTTATGATACTCTCTTGTTTTCTTTCGTACCTGCATTTTATGAAAAATAATAGAGTTCTATTCTTTATAGGTCGAATGGTTAAATTATTGAAAACATATTTACCGTCATTTAGCGCTCGACTGATTCGACGGACTCGACTCTCTGAAATGTGAAGAAAAGTTCCCAGTCGCCACCGGCGGTGACGGGAAGTCGTTGCCCCCACTTCAGCTTCGCTATACATTGCTTTGTTTCTTGTGAAGAATAAAATCATAAGGCATCTATCTATAATATATAATAGCTTGAATGAGTGGGAGTGCAGACTGGTTAGGTTAGGTCAGACTGTAATTAATCCATCGAAAAATAGGGTAATCACACTTTTATGGGCAATGTACAGCAAAACTGAAGTGTGGGCGATGACTTCTCAGTCACCGCCGGTGGCGATTGGGAATTTTTATTCCCATTTGCCTACGGTGGCAATCAATGCGAGAGCAACTGGGAACATTCCAACAAAACTATAACTTGTGCAAGAATCACTTACAGCATAAAGTTTGTTAGGTTAGTCGTACATGTGAATAATGAACCTCAAATCAATGTGAGTAAATATTTAGTATCTCAACTCTATGATGAGTTGGGGTGATGATATAAAGTTTTGTAATCGGAACGAGGTTTAATTTAAAATTTGCTGCTTTATTGAATGGCGAGCACAAAAGGTATAACATATATATAAAGTAGAAGGGATAATATATCCTTAATTAATGCATACCGGTAAAGCTGCTGAGGTTGACGGTACAGGAATCGACGCAGGAGGCAGCATTGACTGAGGCAGTGGTTTAAGTGGTTTCAGTGGTTCATAGTCCTTTGCCTGCAAAAGAATTCTACTATGATTATCATTTTCATTCATACTATTTTATATGAAAAGAAAAACTTGAAGTATTACATTTTTAAATTTATTCACTTGAAGTTGATCACAGATACGGTGCTACTTCTGAGTTAACCGCTTTGAAAATAGTCTTCCGGCTTGCTACACATTTTAAACCGGAAAACAATAGCGCGAACACTAGTAGAATATGTGTGACGTTGGTGTCACCGCGGACGAACCACACGGAAGTTCTACTTCCCTCAACTTCCCCTTTACCTTCATATCAGTTCTACTATTACTTTTAACATAGTCTGAGGTGATACCTTAGGTGCTTTCTTGATTACAACAGATGTCTTTAAATCGGGAGACACGAAGAAGTTTTTCCTTTCCAGAGATCCTTCACGCTTCCGCCGTTTCTTCTGGCGCTATGAAACAAATTGACTCAGGCTTAAAATCATGCTAAATCGAATAAAATCCATTTCGAGGCTCTATCATCTGTGAATATGAGGCTATTCGTAGCAATTAGATATAACGTTCATATTTACAAATCATTACTGAAGCGCTGAGCCAAATATACCAGAAATGTTATTTGGTTAACACACGGATATGGAAACTAATTAGTTAGTAAAATGGTGTATATGGTTTAGGCGTCATCATTTTCTACGCGTTCCAATATAACTATTAAGTACATCAAATAACGTCTTGCAAGGCTGATCGTCGCCTCATCAATATAGTTATACCAACAAACTTAGATGTCATACGCATAACTAATGGAACACAATTATGTGTACATAGACACAATATTATAATAAGCATTAGGGCCGCGGCACGGACTATTTGAACACCGTCGACTGTACAAGCAGGAGCAGTAATGAGTTGATTACGTACGATGAAGTGATTTGATAAAACACGCAATTTATAAATAGGTACGAGTTGTTGAGACACGTCAGTTAGGTATTTTTATTTAGTTATTTTATATATTACATTAAAAAAGAGCATGCATGATAAGCATGGGTGACAAAAACTATTGCATACATGCAGATCTGCCAAACATAGCAAGCTTTACATTTGTGTATTTGTTCATAGGCTCCAAGAGAGATAGATAGAGATAGGTTTGCAAATATCTACCGTTATGTTTTCCGGTACGTCAAATATCTTGTCTGGCACACAACAAACACTTGAGATCAATGCATACACTAAATCCCAAGTGAAATCCCTTTATTACAAAAATATATAAATAGTTAAAACAGATATTACATTGTTATGTCTAAAGGCCTCGCTTGATTAATTAAATAACAAAATTATTCCAAACTCCAAAGACGTGCGTATTGTAACAAGTGCCAAGTTCGAGGACAAAGCATGCTGACTCAAAACTGATAACTCTATTCTTCGTTGAAGTTGGCAACTCGAACAAAGAACGTACAAGTTTTGAGAGCAAGTTTCTCCTTCACTTACGATCTTCATTAAACAATTAACTTACACAATTTGTTCCGATTAGGAATCAATCTTCTTACATATTATTGATTTTTATCAATTATCTTTCCATGGCCCGTTAAAAGAAAAAAACTAGTCGCACTTCGTATTGTTAGTGAAATGTTATAATTAGATATCTTATTTAACAATGTTGTAGAAAAAAATATCCGTCACTTCCATACCTGCCATTGCCAACTCGAATCAAAACATGCATATTTCGGAAGTAATCGTCAAGAACTCACCTGTAAACTTCCTAGATTATTAATTAACAAGAATGATTAATTGAAATTACATCTTCAATAAACCATTACGACAAAATAATTGTAAATCTGTACGTACGAGATTATTTCACTAGGCTGTTAGCAACTACCGTCACCAAAATAAGATAATGAATGTTCATTAAACTTTACCATTTCGCGAGTATTCGCAGGTTCAAAGAGGTGGGGACTCGTAAATGAGTGGGCAATCCAAAGATACCGCTCTGTTAATCCGTAAATCCATTCTGCTATCAGCTGATACTGGCAACTTGAAGAAGGAACGAGCGAGACAGTATTGAAGGCTCATTAGGCCCCGGCACTCGGACGTTCGTATGTACACTTCAATTTTATCGAGATCATTTTTAATTGTTTAATCAATGCAATAATTGTACAAAAGAGCTATGAACTCTTAAAGGTGGGTACTGACCGGCGTTACAGGGCGTAATGTAACGTGTTACACAGCGAGCCTTCATGTCAGTACTGGTAACCATGGCGCTCGCAGCGAGCATTGATCGGCTCGCTGTGAGTTCTCCATTCCGCTGTCGGTTGTGTTTAGCGAATCCTTCGAGTGTAACGCGCTTTAGTCACTACGTCACGAGTCGTCACAGCGCACGTGGCACAAGCTAACCTACCCTAAAATCTACTTTAGGTAGGTCTTTACATTTTATATTATCCAGCTATTTCATTTTTTAGTATTGTTTCTAACGACAAACCACGTTTCTCTTTTTTTCTTTTAATTTGGACAAAACAGTAATCGAGTAAATCAGTTATCCCAACACAACTTCGTCGTCCGACATTTTGACTGAGAGTGACTTGCGAATTTGGAGGACGGACGAGCAAGAAGTTCGAAACGAACATGTTGCACGGATTTTAGCACACGGCGTGACATAATATGCTCGCTGCAAATGATCATTACGCCCCGTATCAGCGGTCGGTACCCACCTTTATGTTAATGGGTTTAAAAAAAAAAATATCTGCTCGTCTCTCCATAATGTGTTTATTTATTGATTCGACACTTTCGTTTGTGCTACAAATTGATGTTTTCACAATGAATTAGGTGTATGATTTTATATTTTTATACTTCACCATTCATTAGAATTATGTTGTAGAAAAGCGACTTAAATAAACAATATTTTAAGCCAACTGTATACTATTATGTTGACTTAATATAAAATTCATAATATTCTACTTTAAAACAGCATTTCATTAATGACGTATTTTGTTTATAAAATCGTGGTTCCATAGCAGTGTTGGATTACAACAAACAAAACATAACCGCAATGCCACTAGAAAAAAAAATACACTTCACCAATGTATAAAGACTTTTCTCTCGCAGGCGACAACGTTGAAACACAATACACGTAATTAACATCACATAATTATATTTTGATAACGGATTGATAGAAAAAATACAAAAAAAAATAGTAACATCAAACCAAATACACATTTTTTTATTTGTTTAGTTTGAAACGTTTTCAATGTGCATACTATTCAGTTATAGTAGTGACCTTTGTACAACTCAAGACATTTTAACCAGCCTTAAGACGGCGTTGAGTTCAAACCGAAGTCAATTACAGACTTGTTGCTAAATCTGATTATTTAGTTAGAATGCTTACTGCGTTTTACTGTATACACTTTACACAACAGAATATATTGTGTACACGTGTACACGTATTAAAACAGAATATAAGGCTTACTATATAGTACCCAATGATTCTGTAATTCCAAACAAGTAATTTGAGCGCTGAAAGAGTGAGCTTAGGCATGATATTATTTCAATAAGTGATTGGTGAGGTATCACGTGTATTTTTCAGCGATCTCGTTTCGACCGATGAGAGGTCGTGATTAGAGGTCTCGTATAAGTCCGAAACTGGTAGAGCTATCCCCAAAATACACGTAGGGTAAGCCGTTCACCTAAATAATATGTATAAATAAATGTACGAATCTTTTGGTGATAAAATAGCAATAAATTAATAATTGCACGTGCCCTACATCTTGTGGTGGTTATGTTATTAGAAGATAAAAATAATTTCAATCAAAATGCTCATTAATCTTGAACGAATGGCTTTATAAATAAATAGATAAAAATAATTTCAATCAAAATCGTTATTTATCTTGAACGAATGGCTTTAATTCCGTACACCGTACATAAAAGAGCCAATAGGACCCAATTACTAAGCTTAAAATAGAAAATACATCAAACGCTTCATAATCATTGTTATCACATAAACATCTGCATCACATAAACGTCCGCCCCGGCTGGGAATCGAACCCGGGACCTCACGCTCTGCAGTCGTAGTCGTAGTCTGCAGGTACAGGGCCGTCGAAAATTTAAAATTAACGAAAATATAACCAAAATGGTGGGTAGTTTGAAAAAAACTTGATACGAACATTGTGTGTGAACAGTGTAGTGTTTGCATTGGAAGAGGCTGTTAACTATATTTTATTTATTTAATTATAAATTTATTGGTTAATTTTGAATTAATTTGAACGAATCTGTTGTGACGTGTAATTCTCGGCCACCATCATGTCTAATACGAAATACAAGAAGTTGAAGAAAGGTGAGTTTTTATATTGTCTCGAGTAAATGCTATAATCTAGTCAAATCTAGTGTGTGATTAAAAGTTTTAAATAGTGTATTGGTTGTGATACGGCTTCCCGTACCCGTGGGTCCGAGTTCAGACCTTAGCGTGCACGCATAAGTTGTCGAAATCGTTTGTCGCGGTGTTTGTCGTCAAACTCCTCCGAAACGGCTCGACCGATTCTCAACAAATTTGGTGTGCGTATCGGGTAACTCCGAGTATCAGTCAACATTTATTTTTCATACCGCTAAATGTTAAGGGTGGTCCACCACTTGATTTTATTTTTTAATCATTTTTTTGTTTTTATTTTTTTATGATACAACAGTTAAAATACATAAAACCTCTAAATTTCACCCCCACTAGAAATAATTTGTATAGCAGAACAACGCTTGCCGGGATTGCTAAGTTATATATAAGGCAATGTCCCGACTAACATACGCGCCCATCCTAAAACACCTATGTTAGGAGACTGCAATTATAACAGAATATTAATTCTATAACACAGGCGTTATGTAAGAAAGGAGTGATATAGGGGATGAAAATTTGTATGAAACTGTGTGAATTTTAAAAAACGTCAAGAACTTTTTGAATTTCGTCCCTTTATATCCTCACAAAGGGATGGTAAAGTTTATTTTAAATATAAACTCTTTGTTATCAAAATTAGATGAAATTGAATAATTGTTATACTCTTCAATGAAATTAAAGAATTTTTTTTTCGGTATCTCTTAAATTTCATTTATTAACAGGTAGGTAGGTAAGGAGTAGTGAAGTTTTTTTATGAAAAACAAATAGTTTATTTTCAAATTATACGCGGGTAAAACCGCAGGACACAGTTAGTTTTATTATATACTAATTACTGCTTTGCGGTGATACCTTCACCGCAAAATCGTGTTTGAAAAGTTTATTTAGATTCTTTTGAGAGCATGTGAAGTCAACTCTTCTCATCTATGAGATACCTATTGATAGACTTTTTTTTCGACTGGCCTCGTGGTGTAGTGGTTGGCGAACCTGACTGTTAAGCCGGGGGTCGTGGGTTCGATCGTACGGGTGGGTCGGAACTAATGTTTGTGTGATGAGCACGAGTATTTCTTCTGTGTCTGTCTGTACACACACTGTAAATCTATGTAAGTACATATATATTTAAAAATCTATATGTTTTATCAGTTTTCTGATTACCATAACACGGAATCTGTATACATACTTTGGGATTAGATAACCAGGTGAGAGATGTCCCAAGATATTTATTTATTTTTATTTATTGTGTAGACCTCCTATTGGCTCAAACGAAAGGATTCCCATCAACGTTTCGTGTGATTACAGCGTTTAAAATTTAGCGTTATCATCAACCCATTACTGTCACTGCTGGGCACGGGTCTCCTCTCAGTGACGAGAAGGGTCATAGACCATAGT
>DWPM01000101.1:0-10389 GCA_018251615.1 Spioniades abbreviata
GGACCAGAAAATGATAGTTCGCGTCCCAAGCTCAGCCGATCCGAACGCTGAATATGAAGTAACATTCAGACTTACACATCCTGAGTACAACTCCGGTACGATGACAGTTTGATATAATCTACTTTCTTACAGTACGATACGGTAGGATACTTTATTTCTTAATTCGCTAAAGTTAGCAGACAGTCAGACAGGCACCGTTTTCTGGATACGTGGAACACTGGGAAGTGGTCAAGGCGTCACTGGTTTGTGAGGAGATATCTTTTGGTCCTATGTCTTATGGTCGATATTAGATATGCAACGTCATGTTATAGTGACCAGTTAAGGTCCTTCGAGATTAAAAATAACATGTGACCGGTTTGAATAAAAATAAATTATATATCCTTTTTTTGCTAATATCCTGAGCGGACAAATCGTGGTAAGGCTTATTTGTGTCCACTGGATTTGAATCTTACCCGAAAAAGGGAGCCAAGCTTTGATAATGGATAAAATATCCTAATTAGGAAGAGATTTGAGGAAAAATTCAAAACCCATTTTTTTCTAGGTACCCGCAAATTCGACTTGGCGTTGCTAGTGATAAATGAGGTCAAGTGGGGACCAAGTGGGAGCAATGGGGCCTGTTACGCCACGGAAGATCAGTTCGATAATAATTGCGTAGGAGCCGGTCTTGATGATAGCAATAATGTCAACATAGTATGTATATGTTGTCCTTTCATTATGAAAACTTAAAAAATATCTTAATATATTAATTTTCATGTCGATCTCTTAAACGCTATAGAAGTTGATACACCGGCTGTTGAGGAACTGCAATAACTCTATAATAATAAGGGTCACACAAGAACCTTCGCCATAAGAAAATACATATACTTTAATTGCCATGGTTGTTGGTAGAAAACTCATTTTTACAATAGGGATGATGACCGTCGAGTCAATTAAGATACTTTTAAGGTACTGTCTAAATGCAAGATCTACATACATTTTGTATAACGAATATTAATGATAGCGTAATTTGTGATAGCCAGCTGACTGAAGTATTGTAAACTTTATGCTAAATATAAGTCATATTTTAATATACTGGAAAAATAATCCAGTTTTTCTGACGTTACTGATCGCAATATGTTATGGGAATTCAATTTTAACATTAAATGTTCATGGTGTCACCATCTCTCTTATAGGTATAGATATCAGCATATTTTTTTAAGACCGGTCCAAAACAAAGTCTTGGTATACAATAATCTCCATGTAGTATGTCCCGTCTTATTTTTGGGCACCAACATAGCGATCTGGTGTGTGGATATATTTCGTTGACTTGTAATGATTGCGTCTATTTTACAGTTGCCGCTTATAGTACAGAAAGGATCCTGTGGCCGCGCTGGCAATGTGTCTGATGCATCGTGCGGCCATCAGCTCGACTCCAGCTGCAACTTAGTACCTGGAGCTCCCATCATGTGCCAACTGGATGTTAGTAATTTAATAGTACAGTTTAGTTGCCATATGATGACCTTCTTTAGTTAAAGTCACGCCCGTGATAAATTTTTGGCACCAATCCGGCGATCAGTTCGCACTGTCTCAGGATGCTAAATCATTCAGAAAAAGCAATATGTTTCTTTCAATTAAATACCAATAAATGAGATACCAAGCAGACCATTGACGTTAAGTAACCGCTAACAGTCATGGAAATATGTCACAGACTTCAAGTTGGTGGAGTTCCACCCGAAGCCGGTCGTAATTTTATTGCTGCTGATGGAGGATAAGGTAGTGATGATCAAAAATAATTTTCCTTCCCATTCTTTAAACCAGATCTTCAAACCAGGCCACAGCATCATGAACAATACTGATATTGTTAGGGAAATATAGCAAGAAGCAGATAGCTGAACCTTATTGCTTATGAGCCGCTACCACGCGCAGTGATAAAGTGAAATGTTCTTACTGTTTACAGAACGAAGCCTACGCGATGATAGGAATAGCGAAGGATGTTTGCAGATCCCGTAAAGCGCTGATAGGTAACCTGAAGCCATCGTCGAACTGGTTGATGAACACACTCAAAGGAGCGATGGGCTTGAAAGAGAAGGATTTCTTGTACAATCTTAATTATTAAGGACTATCATCAAAATCATCAATCTGTTGAGGGGAGAAGAAGAGAAATGTATCATGAAAGAAGAAGAAGAAAAACTGTTTCACTTAATAATGTTACTTATAAATGAGAACATTAAAAAAGGATGTTTGTCATTCACTTGGGAAAGCTTCATCATCATTAACCCATTGCTGTTCCAATGATGAATACAGGTCTTCTGTCAGAGACGATATGGGTTGTAGGCCACAGACCATCACACCGGCTAAGTTCTGATTGACGGACTTCACTTCGTAAAATTAGAGATGCATTCGGAGGTTTGAGCTCGGACCCGCCATCTAATAGGCTATCATTGCTTTGACCACACTGTAGTACCTAGTACAGCGCTATAGGACCTATAGTCATACATTTTTTATTTTCATAAAATGCAAAGACGTTGCGGAATGCACAAAAATACGTTCTTTGCGACAGCGCCTTAGATATTTCTGTCCGATTCGATGATTTACATTTCTAAGGCTCCAAAAGGATCCAATTTTTAGTATATTTTTATGATCACTTTATGTAGGTATAGGTATTTATTTACCAGTTTTCACTATTGACCTCTCGCCTTTGAGGAAATCTCCTAACTAAGCAGAATTGCATGGGTTGGTGATGATTATGATGATGATACACGTTAGTTAAATTATAATGATCATCTGCTCGCTTACAATTATGTAATCAATTCAAAATTACGTCTTAGTCACTTTTACATTGAGGTTATATAACCTCTTTTAATTAGTTTATCAAGTTCTTTTTAAGTATATTGCCAAATAATGTTGCCAAATTGTGTATAATAAAGTTAAATAAAGCATCCACACTAATTACGTTTCATTTTTACAAAGCTCTGTCTGTCTTTCATGGTTAAATCACAAAACCGATTTTGATGTTTGGAATAGTTGGAAACTTGGGGTAAAATTGTTGGCAGCACCGCTCTTTACGAATTCTGACTGTGCTGCCATCTATCGAAGCGCGGTTGTATCAAACAACACGGGATCGGTAGCCCGACAATACATAACTTTCCACTTTAAAATACTAACGCGGATACAGACTTGCACTTACCTAATTATTAGCAGAGTTGGGTATGGTCACATGTCAGTCTGTGAACATTATGGGGTTGGGATATCCCAAAGGGAGGTTTAAAAATTACTCAATACAATCTGACGATGGAATACGAATAAAGAGCAACTAAGGAGTACTTGATCTATGACCGTCGTGATCCCTGCTCCACACGCCCAGGGCGTGGTCCGTGGAAAATGGCCGCTTTCGCAGAAAGTTTATATCATGCCACTACACGAATGTTACATTACACAGTTTGAGTCTAATTTTAGGCCTTCTTATAAAGGCACGTATAAGGAAATCCAAAAAACTGTACGAGCCCAAAATATCACACCGTTTTTCAAATCAAGAACACTAATACGTCTACCACGGTCGAACGGTGACTTCGACTCCTTGAATCTTTCCACGTAGGAAATTTCCTAACATTTTTACTAAAAACGGTAGCTCGGCTCGACCGTACAACAAAATATCGAAATATGAATGTAGGTAAGGCAAAATAAAAGCGACACCAACAATTTATACTACGCCAACTCAATTTTTCGGAAAATCGTTTTTTTACGTCAGAGTGCTTAAAATGTAGTGTTTTATTTGTAAAAAAAAATCGTGAAGAAATACGCAAAAATAACGAAGTTACAAATGTTAACTTGTACAACAACATTGTGTATTGAATTGTGTATTGAAGTTACAAATGTTAGTTACAACGCTAAGTAAATGTACTTTTTGAAATCGCACGATTTATATTACGCCAACTGTTATTAGCGGAGTATGTGCGGGGAGCGGACGCACCGCTTGTTCGTTTATATTACTCTACCGACACTTGTCGCTGTGTGGCACGTGATTGCGTGGTTTAAAAAGCTTTTTGAGTAAATTCTTATTAATAGCGTGATTGTTATAAGTTATTTATAATATATTTAGTGTTATTTTATTATTACCGAAATGTCACGAAAACGAGCTAAATATTTAGTGGATTTAGCAAAAAAGGAAGAATATTCATTGAGGAGTGTTTGTAAAAATAGTGAGATGCCGCTTCATAGTGTCGAAAGAGGTAAGTTTAATGTGTAATTAAATATTTTAATATGTGTCAAAGTATATAATACATGTTTTATACTAATAAGTTCCGTATTTTTGGAAAATTTAGCCGCTTGCCTTAAAGTCCGTGCAGTACTACGCTAACACTTACTTAACGTAGTATAGAACGTTCATGTATACATGTTCGTTTGAGAAATGGGCTACTTAGCGATTGTAACGTTGTAAAAACTTATGTAAAAACGTATCATAATTAGTTTATTGATGGTACCTTGACTAGTTTTTAAATGTACATGTTTTTTTTATAAAAATAATCGTAATATGATTTCAAAACATTATACTTTTTATTATAGTATCCTCGCCATTACCTGCCGAAGTTGATAATCCTGAATTCATGGCTTTGTATAATCAAGTCATGTAAGATGAACTTATTCAGGAGCATGATTATTCTACATCTAGTTCTGCCGACGCATCGACTGCATCTAGCCGACGAAATATAGTCAACTACAATAATGATATATTATTACATGAAAATATAAATTTAAGCGACTCGGGGGTTCCTATAAATCCACTTAATATTTATTCATCAAAAGTATTTACGTCTACCCTACAAATACCTTCGCCTTTGACATTAACTCCACCGAGTATCGAACCTTTGTTTTCGATCGTCACTAATGATCCTTCTGACAGTATGGATGATACCCCCGTACCGTCACCCTATTGTGATTTTTTGGAATCTTCACAAAGTTTCAATGATACTTTGGTGCCAATTACTTGCCAAGATATTGAAGATAGAACACTCACACCTGAAATCGGTAAGTCCACCCAAGAAAGTGTTCCCGATTCTCATATAAATAAGGGACACTCAGATTCGGTATCATCAATATCTATTCCGTGCAATTCAATTTCCTCGCCTGCAATGTTCAATGATAGTGACTATTCTGCAGTATCGACCCCAAAAAATAATAAACGTAGATCTAAAAAAAGGATTGATATGGGCCTCAAACGTCTTAAACATGAAGATGAGTGGATAGTTAGGAAGAGAAAACGTTTGTGTAACAAAGGATTGGAGTATACCACGTCCAAAGGAAAAACGAAAGCAGCAAGATCCATCAAAGCCAGTTGTGTCAATTGTCGTTTGCAATGCTTTAATAAAATAAGCCAAGAAATTCGTAATGACCTGTTTGACAGTTGTTTGTTTGTTGTTGTTTGTTTGTTTGTTTGTTTCTGGGGCACTGGTGATCACGCAAAACAATGGCATATCATCGCCAAATATGTGATACAAAAAAGTAAAAAGACTGTCACTAACGTTGAAAAGGAATCTAGTCGTCGAGTACACACGTTGTATTATCACCTTCCCATCAATTCTGATGGCATTACATTGCAAAAAGTTTGTAAAACAATGTTCTTAAACACCTTAAATGTTAGTAAAGATTTTGTTTATACTGCAATTCGAAAAACCCAAGAAAGCAATGATTTTACTGGTGTTACTGATGAAAGAGGTCGGCATATGAACCACAACTTTGTAATTTCAGATGAAATGAAACAAAGTGTCATAAATCATGTTAATTCTTTCACCCCTGTCGAGTCTCACTACGTTAGAAAACGTACGAATAAAAAATATTTAGATCCTTCCTTATCTTTTTCTAAAATGTTTCAGATGTATGTTAGGTGGTGTACTGATAATAATTATAATTAAGAGTACAGACAGTAAGACAGTATAGAGATATTGTTAACACAAATTTAAAGATTTTACCAAAGGCTTTCATTTACCAAAAAAAAGACCAATGTGAACTTTGTCATCAGTATAAAAATACACCTACCCCAACAGATGAACTAAAAGAAAAATTTACTAAACATCAAACAGAAAAAGAAGTATCCCGTAAGTTAAAAATAGAATGTAAATTGTCAGCTGTCTCAAGTAGCAAAGTAGCTTGTATTGTGTTTGATTTTCAAAAAGTTTTAAGCTCACCACACGGTAATATAAGTGTTTATTATTATAAGCGTAAGCTCAATGTATATAATTTTACAATTTATAATATGGGATCAAAAGAAGCATTTTGTTATATGTGGGATGAGCAAACGGCTAAGAGGGGGGCTAATGAAGTAGCTAGTTGTTTGTACGATTTTTTAAATAAATTAGCTTCTAAGGGTGTTTACGAAGTAAACCTATGGTCAGACAATTGTGGGGGACAAAATCGTAATCGTATTGTTTATTATATATACTTATTAGCTGCTAAAATGTTCAATATGAAGATTAGCCACTATTTTATGGAAAAGAGCCATACACAGAATGAGGGCGATTTAGTTCATGCTTTAATAGAAAAAAGTGCAAAAGGTAGAGAGGTATATTCACCAGATGAATGGTATTCGCTATGCGATGGGCAAAGGTCAAAGGGAATCCTTATAATGTCATCGAGGTAAATCAAAATATGATATTCGATTTTAAAAGTAATATTAGAAAAAAAAATTGGACTAAAAATTTAAATAACGATAAAATTAGGTGGAATAAAGTAAAAAAAGTTAAAGCTTCTCCTGATGATTACGAGTTATTAAAATATAAATACAGTTTAGGTGATAACGAAAGTGATGAAATACAGTGTTTTAAAAAAACATCGACCAGACTATCCCTTTTGGAGCCTTTTCCCGAAAAAGCGTACAAAACTTTGTTAAAAATGAATATGGCAAAATATAAAGACTTAAAATATTATTGCGACAACTATATTATACCCCAAAAGTATCTTACATTTTATAGAAATTTATTAACTGAAAATGAAGATGAGAATTCAAGTGATGAAGAGGTCTGAAGATTAAGAAGTACCTACTTAATAATTACAATATACTGTTCAAAATATTATTATGTGATTTATGTTTGTGTTTTCTATTAAGATAAATGTTGTGTCCAATCTAGACTTTAATAATTATTATAATTATGTGAAGTAAAACTGTGATTGATCCGATCTCTTATTGTTGATTAATAAGTAAGCAGTTACTTGGGTATGTAAAATTTTAATAAACAGTTGATTACTACACTATTTTTGTTTTAATTATATATTTACCTCCAAAAAATAAAATTAACACATTTTTGTCTAGAATTATTTAAAAACAACAGGGTTTATAGCTCAACGGAAAGTGAAATGATACGCTAACTGTGGCACAGGTCGATGTATAATACGCTATACATATAATTTGGCGGCTTTTAATACGATATCCGCCAATAACGCATGTTCCAGTTAAAAAAAGGCTAACTCTAATAATTTGTTATTTAGTTTAAAATTTTGTAATAATATATATTGTATATATATATATATATATTATATAAAAATCTAAGGTTTTATTTAATGCACAATTTAATCTAAAAGCATTAGTGGAACGCAATAAAAATAACACTTCTTTAGCATTATGATCTCCCGTAATACACTACGCTAACATTAGTTAGACCTGTATAATATGAAAAATATTATTGATAAATTACGTGTGTATAAGGCTAACTGCCAGTAAATCAAAAAGTATAAATAATTAAGGAAAAATAAATATAAGGAATTGTAATGAATGAATAAACTAATAAGGCTACCATATTTCAAAAATGTATCTAAGATAATATAAAAGTTATCACGTTTTTCCCTTTAAAAGCCTCTCCTGTAAAGTACGCTTTTATGAGTTAGCGTAGTATAAATAGCTGGTGTCGAAAGTATTGTTGCGCCTGATCAATATACAGTGCAATTGTACCGAACAACGGTGTTCTATTCACTCTAGTGTATAAGCTGCACCGATATATAAATGGCGGCGCCTAAGACGAGGCTGATTCTTCGATTAGAAGCCGGAGTGTTAAAAGTATTTGTGATATAATTTAAAGTAAATTAATGTGTGGAAGAAGTGGAATATATTGGTATATACGATTATTTTTTATTACACTATTTTTCAAAATCAAACCCTAAAAGGACAGAATAGGGAAATAAGAGATTGTATGAAAAATTAAAAGTTATCTTGATAAAATTATTGAAAATTCTGATTTTTTTAAATTATACCCGAATGAAACTGCAGGACACTGCTAGTTCTACGATAAAGGAAACAACTTTTTAAAGTATTTTTGTATCAACAAAGGTAGATAGATACCTAGTAATGTTTGTATAAACCCTATTAAGCTTTAAGCGCACATATTTGTATCTTATTTTTATTAAATCTTCTTCATTCCCGGGGCTGCTGGAAGAAATTTCTTTTAGAAATAAGCAGTACCTTTGTACAACATTGCCTTTTTTGTTATTTTGTTAATCTTGTATTGTGTGCAAAAATTAATAAATAAATAAAATAAATAATGTGATACGTACCTATGTTGAGAAGTGTTTAATAGAAATTAAACTAAATAATTTTAACACTACTCAACATAATTTATTCAATAGATTTTCCCAAGAATCAATCATCAGATCGTTACCTGATAACCATAAGCCTACCTAAGAAGTATACCATTTCAAACAAAAGTATTTTTTCCCCGCGTAACAACAGAAAACAGAACAGACTCCCTCCGCCCCGTATAGACAGAACTAATAAAATGTTTATTTATGTATTATAGTAAAAATAACACGCAGCACTTGAAAAAACCAATTTATTTTGAAACCACAGACATTTCAATTTTTTTTGTCCGTAATAGATTTACTTGAAAAAGTAACATTAGTGTGTTCACTATTTTATGTTTAAAACAATAAACTAAACGTTATCAATATACAAATAACACAACTAAGTATTTTGACAAAATTTTTTTTTTAGTCTAATGTTTAGTGAGCTTCACTGTTAAGCCGTCGTGGATTCAATTTCCATCCGGGAAATATTTCTGTGATGAGCGTGGACATTTGTTCTGTGTCTGGGTGTAAAAAAAATCAATGTAAATTATGTATGTATGGTCTTCTTTTTTCAAATCTTATCAAATCAAACCTTGTTTATTGTTGAATACAGGTTAAGCATTACGTAGGTATACAATAATATATTTTTTTCGTCTATATTCCCGCCACAGGTGGACACACAATGGATACAAAAAAATGAAATAATCATGCATTCAATAAATGAAATGATTAAACTGACATTAAAATAATTCAACTTAAATAATTTGATCTGTCAAAAATACATTAGTACTATAATTACACTTTTCAATTAGAAATTCATGAAGCCTTTTTTTAAATAGTTTGGCAGTTTATTGAAAATTTTAGGGGCTTGACCAACAATCTTTTGTCTACTTTGGTGTGTATTTAAAACGTATATTAGTTGTCTGGTTACCATCACTCAGACACTGCCTTCATCGGGACCAGCTGACCGTGCGTCAACTGATTCAAGATATTTATTTATTTTAGGATTAGCCGACCATTTATCATCATTATCAATTACTATACTGTACTGGTTAAGAATAACTAGTAACTCAAATTTGTATTTACAAATCCCCGTCTTCAAAATCACAGTAATCCGCCTACATAGTACGACGGTAAGCCATATTCAGTGAATATGATTAATTCAGTTAATAATAATAATAATAAACTCTTCACACTCATACCCTTGCACTAGATTTCCTTGTGTCGCAGAAGGCATGGAGGACATGGATTCACATCACTCACAAATGAATCGAGAACAAACATTTATCTGTCACATAAATACCTGGGACCCAGGACCCCTTACTATGCAGAAAGAATCACTAGACTACAGGACCGACTATTTCGAATGTATTGTGATTTGGAACTTATATTCGGTCCATTAGATTCTCTCCGTGTAATTTTAATTCAGTTTTTAGTCTCACGTAATACTCTCACTAAAGCGAATTGCAAGAGTACAATTGTATACGTAGTTATAGCCCTGATCAAGTTGAGGGGTAGCCTGGAATCTACTGCAAAAAGACCACAGGCCTCTATGCTTTTGAACAGCACCTGAGTTGTTCGACATATGTTTTTACATGCTGCTACGATGTCACCTGCAATTTGTTTTTGTTTGATTTCATTATGCTTAGTCATGCATGGTCATGCAAAATGGAAAAAAAGAATTATCAAGTTAAGAGTTATACTTTACAATCAACTCCAACTCCAATGTAAGTGATGATATTCTTAAAAAAAGCCAATGCCAGCAAAGCATTGGCGACTCCCCTGATGTCGCCCATGTCCATAGGCGACGGTGACCGCTTACCGTCAGGTGGCCTGTTTGCCACTTTGCTAGGTTAAGTGGTT
>DWPM01000102.1:0-10370 GCA_018251615.1 Spioniades abbreviata
ACTATGGCCTACAACCCTTCTCGTCTATGAGAGGAGACCCGTGCCCAGCAGTGGGACAGTAATAGGTTGATGATGATTATGATGACCAACAATCACCATTTTCAAAATTTATTTATCCAAAATCACCAACATCACAATCGTATTTATCCACCATCACAACCCCAAATTATCCATCCACACAAGCCGCCATCATCGTATCCTAAAATGTATTTTCGTTAAATAGGCCAAAGATATTCTCTCGCGAGGTGGAGACACCGAATAAAGATTCTATTCCCACCTCAGCTAGAGACGCTATTCTCCGCTCAAGTGCTTTTGTTAAAAGATGCCGGGGCATATTTTATATAAAAATCTTAACAGGTCGTATCGTCGTCGCGGGCATTTTAATTTTTTTTTAGGTTGAGAACTTTTGACTCCGTTCAATGTAAAGGAGACAGATATACTAATGGCTTGAGAATCACAAGCGCATACAAAGTAAAAAAACGCAGGACTAAAGCCGAGGGAGAGAGAAAAAAATATTTTAGTATATATAAACAAATGTTGAGGTTGGTCAAGTGTTAAGTTGGGTACATAAGGTATGATGAATGAGTAAATGAATTTGAATTTGAATTCGAGCCATTGAAAATTACAAAAAATGTTGACTTACGTTTTAATCTTTGTCAATTTCTGTAATACGCTTTTATGTAACATTTTCTACTTATAGTAATTATAGTAACTGTTTGACATTTACTACTACATGCTTCACGAATTGAATGTTCATTTTACGTATCTAACTAGCTGACCCAACGAACTTCGTACCCCTTAGATATATTAATTAACTTAGGTTCGCCAGGAAATGCCAGGAGCATGCGCCAGTTTTTAAGTTACACCTCCAACAATAACAACTGTAAAATCCGCATCAAAAATCCAGTAGTTCTGCGCGATGTGCACACAAACACGCAGACAGACAGACAGACATGCACAACTTGAAAAAAACCTTTGCCGTTCACTGACCCTATACATACCAGTTCTGTTCGGATTTTATTATGGTTCTAGATCTAAAAGTCGTGGTTTGGTCGTATAACTGGTCTGATCGTGATATGCGTCGCCATTTTATGATACGGCGCCGCCATCTCGTGATAAAGAAAATACGACATATTTCGGTTTGTGCCGTTTTCCATCAAACTACGAATGCAAAATTATGTAGCTTTAAATCCTTTACAAGTTTCTATTTTATTTGAACATTACAACTTCTCAGAGGGATTGAGTTAAAAATAAAACCTTCATTGAAAATTACTACAGTCGTCTACGTAATAAAGTAAACATGTCGTAACGTTTGTAATCTTTGTAAGAACGACGCAGACTCAATTAAGATGCTACTTACAAAAGTTAGTACCTACCACATAAGTCCTACAGCTGTGTTCAGCGACGACACGAGATTATTAAAAGTTTGCTATTAATAATTTCTTAATTATTAATAGCAAACTTTTAATAATTTCTTAATTATTAATAGCAAACTGTTAATAATTTCACTCTTCATATCCGAAACGATATGTTTCAGATTTTTCACAAACTTTCATCCCCGATTGTATCCCTCATGAACTGATTTTTAAGTTTTTAGTTTAGTTTCGACCCCGGTTCTTCACTTATTATCTTTAGACCAAAATTCATCAAAATCGGTTAAGCGGCATAGATTTTTTATACAAACTACTCGTATATCAGCGCCCGAGAGGTTGATTTTCGAAACAAAAGTGGCTTATGTTTGACCTCGAATATTTTTTTTTTCACAAGTTCAAAAATCAAACCGAAAACTGGTTCTGTGGCTTAGCCGTAAGAGCATGACAGACAGACTATCGGATTTATAATATTGCTATATAGATTCATATTATATAGATATACATATTGCGGTCTCCCAACAATATATTATTATGTTAAACAACGTCTGTTACGATATTGTTTGCCACAAATAATACAACCTACATCATTGTATAGTACCCACACACGAGCAACACAGAATGCCTAGATGCCTTGCCTACACAATGTCTGCGAGAGAAACGTCGGGACCTATAGTCTCAATTATACTTGTCCCTCTCGAATCTACATCTGACTCGAGATGTGTATCACTGGAATCACCGATATAAATTGAATAAACTGCCTCAAACAAGAATAAAGCTAAACTGCCAATGTCAAAACAATACTTTCAATCTCTTGTGTAGTTTTCCAACAAACGAATCCAATAATTTTTAAACAACACTAGTGTCGTAGGTACATTTTCTTTTATTTAGTTTGACACAATCACTGACGGCGGGAATGAGTAGCGATGATGATTGTCAAGTTAATTGAGACACTTTTAATGTACTGACAAAATCTACATACATTTTGTATGACGATCGTAAACTATGACGTCATATATTGCTTGTCAATAGACAATTATTATTAACTTCATACTAAATATAAATCATATAATAAAATTGAAATATTGGAAAAAATAATCCAGCCTTCCAGGCATTACTAGTCGCTGTAATTTATGGGGATTCAGTTATAAAATTAATTCTTCATGGTGGCATCATCCTTATTCTTTATACTCTGTTTTTAAAATATTACTTGATTAATACGTCAAGTAATATTAAATATTACTTGACGTATTAATCAACAATAACAATAAAGATATTGATAAAATGTAAGAAAAAAATCGAATGAAATAAGTCAAATATTGCCAATAAAAAGTGCCGTAAGTACACTATACAAACATAACTCTCAACATATAACCAATGCTGTAACCACATACAACCAATGCTGTTGTGGTAATTACAAAGTTTTTATAAATCCCATTTCACCGGCACAACAATTAGTTATTATTGACCAAAAACTTTCATTGTTTCGATAAACAAATCTATCAGATCATTCGAAGCTACCCAAAAAGAAATTGCTACAACCGACCATCGACCAATGAACTCAATACAAAAAACGCCGAACCAAGAAAAACTAGACACAGAAAATATAAAGATTTTCCTATATTTGCCGCTACGCAGTATTTTATTCTGCATGAAGAATGGTTTATAAAACACACTTTTCTTCTGTAGGTTATGATGTTTGAAGTCTGCGTGCAGAATATTTAAAGAAACGTCACATTTAAATCAAAGTTATTCTTCTTCTATGTCAGTAGTCAACCACGCTGCCAGTATTATTGTCATGCCAGTATTTTCATAGTTAAGGTTATTTGGTGGATGTGCTCACACAGAAATTATTTCGCACAGTATTGCCACAGTGTCATATAGTTCATGATAAATAAAACAATTTTCAAGCTTCCGTTTCAAAAACATAACAATCTACATATAAACGTCCTCTCTATCTATAAGCTTTATTTCTTACTTTAGCATAATCAATAAAATTATGAGCTATATTAACTTCATCATGGCACTTCAGTGAGAAGAGAATTTAAAAAGATGTCGAGGGTACGAGTGGGCGTCTTCGTTGCACCCCTATTTTCACCTCGGGCTGGACCTGAATAGCATCGAGCGTAATAAAGAGGAAGGAAATCCTTTTACAGAACAATATGCAATTATTGAAATTTACTTCTTTAAAAAATAATGCAAGGTTTAGTAGATGGCCTAGTGGTTTAATATTGTCTTCCGACTCCAGTAGGTCTGGGTTCAGATCTTATTATGCGCATAATTTTTAAAAACATAAAATATTAAAAGTTTCGGTGAAGGAAAACTGCGTGAGGAAATCTGCATGTCCAAATAGTACTCTATGACGTCGTTTAGGGCGCGCCAGGCTGTCTTGTCCGCACGTATCCAAAATGGCCTACGAGCTAACTCTTCTCGGCCGAGCATTGTGACGGGATGTGACTGATGTTACTGGTCCGTACCCGCAATGTTGCCGAACAACGATGTTGTTTCATTATCATGATTGGTCCAATGATTTCAAGAAATGTAAAAATATTAATACAGTAAAAAGGAATTAAAAAGACATGTAATAATAAAACCTTAAATATAAAAACATTGATTAATACTATAATATTTATTTCTCTCATGCACTACAAGCATACGGTGCTTTACTTTGTACATCAGATTTTTCTCATTGTAATTGGAACTGTATTTTGTTTGAGTATAAATTCTTTAAGCCTAACCTAACCTTAACCCATGTAAAAATGCAACAGCGTCTCGCGAAGCGACCCCCTCTCTGGCGTCATTAGTATACGAGGCCCTATGGGCGTGGTATTAACAAATCTAGCGTTCGCGGCAAATATAGTCATGATGTACTCAAGCTGTCGGCTCAAGTATAATATCACAGGTAGACATCGTAGTTTTTCTTTTTTTTGTATGTTTTTATCTTTTACGCGTATATTACCTTGTAGAAACACATTATGGATAAAGGTGAAGCTAGCAAGTATTGTGTTTCGGTTGGAGAGGTGTGGTCGCTGGACACCTTCGAGCGAAGCGACAACTTAGGCGTAAGGAGTTCAGTATAACTTCAGACAGGGTATCAGTAATACTTGAGTTGTGTACATATAGCTGTTTATATGCAGCGGTGAACACTTAACACTTTGTTTGCTGCACACATCGAGAATAATTATTAAGATATTTTTGGAAGCTACTAATCCTAGTACTCGGATGTAGCAACCCTTTTTTTGACGTCAAATAGGACACTAGGTTTATTTAGAGTTGGTCACGGATGTCCGCGGGCTGGGAGCGAACGTGCTTACAGAGTTAGTAATAGCAGCAGACCAGATTGTGTTGCAACTAGGAACGGCCACAAACTTGCATTTCCTGAGTCGTCGTCGTACGAAAATTCATGAGTTGGAATGTCCGTCAAAATGTATGATTAAATTCCAGATAATGCTCAATCCTTGCCTTTAGTGGAATTTAAGAAAAATATTAAGCAAATGCTGTACCAAAATTATCATCATCATCAACCCATTGCCGTCCCACTGCTGGGCACAGGTCTCCACTCATAGGCGAGAAGGACTATAGTCCACCACGCTGGCCAAGTGCGGAAGGCGGACTTCACATGCACTCAGAAAGTTTTCCGGGCATGCAGGTTTCCTCACAATGTTTTTCTTCTCCGCAAAGCGCGTGATAATTAATTTAATGTGCGCATAACTTTGAACATTAGAGGTGCATGCTGAACTTTGAACCCGGACCCTCACGAACCGGAGGTGGGTATCAGCCAACTACGCTATCACGGCTTATAACTAAGCTTATCTTATCTTATCAGTACCGAAAAGCATATTATAATATCAAGGATTTTTAGGTGATAACAAGGTTTGGGATTGAATTTTCTTTGACAGGCTATTTCTAATTATTATGTTTTAAAAATATCCCGAGCTGTGAACAGATGGCGGTAGGGTGACACTATTACACGCGTTTGGCTGTGTCGTGAGATCATTATTGTACCAAAGCCTTCTTGTTGTGTAAAATATTGATTTCAAAGAGTGCCGAGAGGGTTTTTCCGATGGCTTTTTTTCTCGGTCTACCATACTCGAGCTGGAATAAGTAATTAAAGCCATATTTTTTGTTCACGTTCTCTCTTTATAACTTACGATAAATAAAAAAAAATCTGTCTTTCTTCCATATTTTTTACAATATATATTCATGAAATACGCTTATTATTGTACTATGTACAACATAGTATTTATGAAAGGTTGATTTAGCATTATTTATTAGTGATTCTTAAGTTATACGAATAGTTCTCGGAGCATGAGATAGGACGAAATATAAACGTTGAAGAAAACGGCCTCGTAAATCAGGCTTTGGCTACCTAGTATTAATAAATAGCTTAGGACACCTCACATGCGGTCCTCTAATCCTAAGGCGGAGCCCATGTTATAGTGGTCTGACCACTGATAATGACTCATATACACTTTTAAGTACATACAACTATAAATGCTCATCACACAAATATTTGTCCTGGATGGAAATTGAACCTACAGCCTTCGGTGTATCGGTCAGATTCAGAGCAGTAAGTACTGACTAACTGTTCTGAATCTGGCTTATAAGCTGTAAATACTGATTCACGGTTGTATTTCCACCTTATTGTCTCTCTTCTCTCTCCCGCTATCACCTTTCCACCCCGTTACGCGGATCTTTTTTGTTGATTTTCGACAGTGAAGTGTGTGAATATAAAGTGTTTGTATGAGTCGAACGGCGACACCGAGACGCGAGCCAGGGCCCAACGAGGTGCGCAGGAAAATGTCCTTGTTCTTCTTCCGCCTGCACAATCTGCAGCGCGCCGAGGAACGACGGAAGAAGAGGAACCGGCAGTCCAGGCACCGTAGCAACCCTGACAACATGACGGCGCCCTCCAGGCTCCTGGAGAGACCCCTGACGGAGCCCGTCGACAGCCTCGACGAAATAGCCCTGCAGATACCCAGGTTGGTGATATTTTTGGCAGAGAAGTGACAAACTTGTACAGTGATGCGTTATCGAGAAATGTGATCCAAAACTTAGGAATAGTTTTTTAATATTGATGTAGTAAACGGGCGTGCGGGTAACGCAGCTTTAAGTGTCACTGCACCCCATAAAGAGTTACGAACAACTCAGGTAGAACCTAAATCCGATCTCAAAGTTATACTTATGTACATTTGGAGTTAATTACCGATTGGACTTAATCGTCGCTACTCCTGAGGACTGAGATGCAAGTGTGCGTCCAATATCTACACCGTTCCATCCGAAATTACGAGGACGGAGCTGGTATCGCCTCGAGCAAACTAATATCTTTTACCAGCTATAAATTTTTTTGCTTAATCTTTATCTGTAATTTTTGTTTTTGAACACACACAGCTATTAATGGGCTATATAAACACATGGGTACATATTAATAAACGTAAGATATTATAGCACACGTGTGCTATCACGATGTATGTTATAGATGCTATAAAAGAGGTCGTAATCAATCCAACATTAGGCGTTCCTAATTAAAGTAGGAGTAACCACAGATAGAGCACCACTCAGGTCTTACTAGCGTGGTGAGGTTTATTTGCCAGCGAATTTTCTCTATATGTAGAAACTGGTATATTATGTTTTTTATGAGTATTTCAGAAACACTACTGTTTTTGTGTAGTTTTATTAGAGGTATGTTAAGTGGAAAAAATAATAAAAACAGTAATAAATATATCGTGACAGGCCAACCGCAATCTGATCCCAAACTTGGCATCGCCTGTTTGACTATGCTTGTTCATACATACATATATTTCAAGACATACTTTGATAGATGTAGTTTTTTTCACTCGGACACAGAACAAAAACTGATTGTCTCTATTTTAAATATTTATCGTTATTACCACAATTATTCGTCCTGGATGGATTCCATTAATCCACAACATTCGGCTTTGGAGTCATAGTATTTTCCGATATTAATATATTATTTATATTTACTATTAAGGTAACAATAATTCAGTCAAATGACTAACAATAATCATGACGTCATAGTTTAGCTTCGTAACTGTAAATAGATTTAAAAAGTATCTTAACTGACTTGACAGTCATCATCCGCAGTTCTCGTTATAACAGATAGCAAGAACTGCGAGCCGCGCAACAATTAACCGCATTCACAGTTAATGGCTCGAGAAATAATAAAAATGCTTGGAGATAAAAACATTCTCAGTCACACAATTTCCATTTAAAGTGTATTAAAGTGGAATAAAGATATAAATGAAATCTCCAACATTAAATTGCTCAGTTTTGACTTGTATTCCGTCCAATCACCAATCACGTTCTTATTACCTAAAAACGTCAGTAAGGAGAATATGAACTCAAAATACGAGTACTACAACATTTTATACCAATTTCTTATAAACAAAGCCACTATCGATGGTCATTTATATGACAACTACATCTCACGTTAACTTTGCAAAGAATCATAAACTGAGCTCGTCGCTACCGAAGGAAGGGTTGCATCCTGGACTCCACGTCGAATAGTCACTGGAGTACACGACCTAAAGATGTGATGACTCGCATAACTATAGAAATAAGTTCAGGTAAAGTACTAAATTCCTTTCATTTAAAATAAACTCTAACTTCACTTAAAACATTTATTTTACTTTGATCGGGGACTCCCTCTCCAATTTTTGAAAAGAAAGTTTCTTACAAAAATAATCATAACCGCAATTAATTAGTTTAAAAAAATCACATCTAATATTTAATGTATTTCAATATAACAATAAAAAATAACAATATGTGATTCATCTAAATATATAGTTATTATTTAATCGCTTTATGTATTCTTTTTAATATTCGATTATTTATAGAACATTTGGAAACTCAAACTTGGAGTAAGATTAAAAAATTACAAAGACAGCAATTCCTTATTCAATTTACAATCTTTAAATTATAATATAAACACATAATTAATCTGGTTATACTAAAACCAAGGACAATAAAAAAAATTTTACTAAACATATGTAAAAATTTTACTAAATCTGATAAAACAACGAAATTATACACAAATTGAAGGAATATTGATAAATAATTTTAGCTTGCTACAATACCCCGACATCAAATTGATTTCCATTTATTTATTCCTTACAAATCGTTCTTTACGATTCTATTTAATTTGTATCGTATTTAATATTGCTTATTTAATTATTATATAGTTAAATTTCAACATTTGTTTTTCTTAAAATCTAATTCAATAATATTGGTGTTATCCACTAGATGGCGTTGTAGTTGCCTGCTATGCATGCACTTAATAAAACGATTTGTTTTTCTATAATATTTAACAGCTAGGTAGCACTTCTTCTGCCATCAAATACTTAGTATTTTAATTAATGCAATTTACCTTTGTGAACAAACCAACATTAAGTGGTGCACAAAGAGGCAATACAACGACCTCGGGTCCTCTTACATATTATCTGTCTGAGATTGGATCACAGGATGCGACTCAACATTTCGTTACCCCCGTATGCAACTCTTATTATTCAATGTTTGTGCATATTATGAAATAATTATCACACGATTTATGATGAAGGAAAACATCGCGAAGAAACCTGCATGCCTGACAGATTGTAGCATAGTGCCAGCGTGGTGTGACTAAAACTTGTGTTGAGAGGAGAGCTGTGCCCATCTGTGGGACAGTGGTGGATAATGTAATAATCACAAGCCGGCTGACGGTGTCCTTCCCCCGCCTGTTTATTTCAGTATCATAGTAACGGGCGCGCCGCGCGGGCGCTCACCGCGAGGCCGCTGCATAGATACGTAACTGTTACTTTCGTACAAAATAATTTCTGTTAAATAAAATGCTATACTGACTTTTTAAATTCTTATTCTTTTAATTGTACATTGACGTACTCATACGTAGATTTTCTTCATAAAATTAAAAATATCATTTAGTCTAGAAAGTTTAAAACATTTGATAATATTTTCTTTCTGTGAAAGTCTATCAGTAGATATGAATATTTTCGCTTATATCTCTTCGTAGCGCGTTGCCACGCTGCTCCAGAGTCTTGTTGAAGTTTGTAACGAATACAAATAAGCTCATTAAAAACGAAGTAAGTACAATGACATTTTTTAATTTTTTCATTTTATGTCTAAAATTATTAATCCGAACTCGTTCGACGAACCAGCCGAGAGGGCCGGGCAATGCTGCCACAGGCTTTGTCCCCGCGGGCCGACGTTACCTGGTGTAGCAGAGTAACTCCTCTCTTGTGAATGCAGTCTTATTGAGTTCGGGTGTGCGTCCGCGAGCTGTTTTCACAATTTAACATTAACTGATCTGGAATTTCATTTTGTTCCTTTATAAACTATTGTATAACCCCGTGCCACACTTACGCATATCTTGCAGCAGCAGGTCCGCGCAGCTGTGTTCCGATCCGAACAGTGTGGTAGCTAGGGTGGAAGAGTATTTCGAAGTGCTCTATATCAGTCCTCAGAAGTGCTAACAAAATGAAAGAAGCCTGTTATGTTTGGAGTTGCACAGACACGCCCACGGGCGGCAGTAACCCCTCGACGTCTGCTTGCTGCTTCTTAGAAGAGGATATCAATACACAAAAAAATATATAAATAGAACGCGGCATGCAACGGAAGTCACTCGAGCTGTACTGTAATACATTATGCAAGGCCTGAGCTCCCGCGGGAACCCGCCGCGTGCTCGCTATTATTCATTAATCTCTCCAATTATAGGTTATTCATCCCTCTGTTTATTTGTAAACTAAGGTCTAAATATTTCAATGTAGTTTTAATTTATTTTCAGAGTATTTATTTTCCGCTCGTAGCAACTTCGCTGCAATAAAACACCTCTCAATTTTAGTTCATTTGTTTAATGAGTGTATAGGTTTTATTCTCAACCGATTTCAATAAAACAATCTACCTCTCTACCTCTCTCTCTCTCTCTCTCTCTCTCTCTCTCTACTCAATCTAAAGCTCTACCTCTTTAACCACTCTAGATCGCAAGCG
>DWPM01000103.1:0-10365 GCA_018251615.1 Spioniades abbreviata
GAAGTTTATGGAAACCATGATAAATTTGTGCTTCTATTGCTTTATTGTCACAGAAAGATAATAAAAAACAGACGAAAAAAATATATAAATAATGTTCAATAGTAACCTACAATCATAGAGTTATAATACCTAGAGTAGGCGAGGTAAAAGCAGACCTGTGTGTGCGAGTGCCCAACAAAGAATAAACGAGGGAAGATGAGACACGTATGTACTTATCTTTGTCACGCACACGCATAAAAAGAGAGAGAGATAAGTTGTCTCATTTGGTTTTTCTTTTTTTTCGATGAACACACTTTAGGCTGGCCTACTCTGTGTGTATAATAACTTCATGCCTACAACACAGTGAATACAAGTGGGAACTCCGCATCATTCTAAATTTATTAACTTTTATTTTATACAAAGAAACTATTCTTATTCTTATTGTTATCGAATTAACATAATATAGGTATTTAATCATCAATTCAGTTCCTAGAGAAAATCTCGGCGGGAAAAACACAAACACTATTCATTCATTTTAAATCAATTGGAGTAGGTAATTTAGTTGGCCCCGGATATTAATCCACTGCATACTGTTCAGAGTTTAAGAGTACATTAAAAAAACATCTCTGTAAGTAGTCTGAAATTCAAAAGTCAAGTTTCAAATTCAGTTATTTCATCAAAAGGTACGATTTATACACTTTTTGAAGGTCAACATTTGTAAATATTATATCTAATGAACTATTTTTTTCTCTCCCTCGGCTGTAGTAACCCTTTGAGTCCTGGGTAATGTGGAACGAGACTCTCAATGTCACTTAAATGTAAGGGTTATAGAGCAAATTATTAATTAAGGTTTACAAATAGGCAAAGTATAAAAATATTGTTGATATAAACTTTTCGGGCGGATCAGTCGTTTGATAGTTTTTTTAAACTCTCGATAACTAGTGACGAATATTACGAGTATTTTTACATATATTCTTATAGTGTTATTTCGTTTTCAACCAAGTATAAAATGTTTGTTTTGGTATCACCTACGCTTAATTAACATGAGTTAATGGCCGCTGTAAGGCGGCTATTATCATTACCGGTGTAAAATTTTATTGATAAACGTATTGTTAAACTGACTTAAACGATTTTTATCGAATCAAAACAAAACTTTCCCGCAAATGAGGTTATTTGCTTACTTTAATCCTACTTACACTTTAACCTGTAATGTTTAGCCAAGTCGGAGGTTGCGGGTTTGATTCCCACTCAGGACAAATACTTTCGCTATGAGCATCAGTATTGCCTCTGTGTGGAAAAATCTACATAACTGTTTAAAAATAAATTGTCGTATGTTTATCAGCTGTCCGGTCACTGTAAGTAACACTGGCCCTGCGGTGCCTACTTCGGGACCAGATGACCACGTCTGAGATGTCCCAAGATAAAGATTATATATACTGTAGATTAATTTTTAATTTTATTAGTGTAATACTTTTTTGCATACTCGAAAAGGGTAAAATATCGCGACTTTAAACTATCCTATTATGTATCCATATCTTTAGCAAGTAAATGATTTTGATTTTGAAAAAACAAAAATATATTTTTTTACGATTAGTAGTAGTTAAATGTAGAGCAATATGCGCGTTACTGAACCGTGAAATTCACTTCGGTTCCGTCATTGTTTCGAATCGCTGAGACGCAGTAACGCGCTGTTATTACTGCAAGATATGCTCACCAGTGTATTGTACTAATGAGGCGTATTAACATTATATTTGACCGAAGGGCCTGTTACAATTGTTGCAGGTTTGTTGTGTTTATAGCGCAGCTATCGTTTTATAGCCTTTTTTAAACTCCAGAAAGTGGGGAAATGTTTCTAGGTAGGTATTCTAAAAAAACTACTTGTGTATATTTGGACCAAACGTATGACGAGATCCATTGTATTAATGAGGCGTATTAATATTATATTTGATGGACGGGCCTGTGTCCAATCCACTGTTTAATTACCATTATAACAGGTTTTTGGCCACACAGTCATTTGACAGGCTTTTATAATCTCTAGAACCGATGGGACCGTTTGCTGTGCATTGTAAAATGCATTAGCTTTTGGAAAAAATTGTATGAAGCCCTCAGGTTCTAGTACGAAATATCTTATACGATACTAAACTAGGCTTGCTGATCGTAAAGTTTATAATTAGCTAAATGAGGACAACCAATAAAAGGTATAATTTGACATACATTCAATCTCAATGCCGCCTCTGAGGTCCTTATACCCGTATTTCAATGTAAATCAAGGGTATCTTAAAGTGGGGGTAATTAATATAAGCAGATTACTATATTATAGAGTATAATACCTAGAAGTTATAAAAAGAGTATTAATACTAACAGCTTCATGCTCACTGTCCTACTACTGGCCACGGCCCTCTCAAAGATGAGAAGAATACTGCAATGTAGGCCATTGTTCACTACGCTGGCCAAGTGCAGGTTGGCAGACTTCACGTGCCCTCAGAAAACCTTTCAGGCATTCATGTTTCCTCACGATGCTTTCCTTCATTGCAAAGCACGTGATAATTATTTATTAATATGCACATAACTTCAGTTAAAATTAGAACTGCATGCTGAGGTTTGAACGCGGACCCATTCGAACGGGAGGCGGGTATAAACCAACTAAGCTATCACGGCTTCATAATGAAAGATTAGTGTACTATTAACAGTTTTATGAAATAAATAATAGTATTTTGAATTGAAGTATTTTGAATAATGGTCCATGAACTTGCATTTTCGTTGAGGTTGGGCTTATTATGCCCAGCAGTGGGACGCTAATACTCGATAACGTTAAGCGCTCACATCGTTATGCGTTCCACGTTTTATTGACATCCTCTGGCATCGTTTATTATAGCGTTGATTAAGCTCGTTTAATAAATTGTTAATTAGGGCTTTTCACATACACTTGTCAGTAACGGGAACAATTGTTGGGTTTACAAAACTCTAAAGTTATTGGCTAGTACTAATTTTTTATATAAATTTAACCTAGCAAAGACGCACATGGGCCACCTGATGGTAAACGGTCAAGGTCGTCTGTGGACATGAGCAACACAAGGAGGGTTCTTTTAGCACCTTTTTTGAAGAAACCCATATCATAGCGCACCGGAAATGAGTCGAGAGGAAGATGGTTCCATAGCGTTAGTTGGTGATGATGAAGCTTTGGAGGACCTCGGGTAGGAACTAGTCAGGTCCTTCCGAAAGCTGAGACAAGTGAAGCCAGTGCAAAACTAATTACTACTACACTATAGTACAGATTGCAACACAAGTGTTACCAGTCGTTACCATTACAAATGGTTTCCGTCGTGACCCCGGCGCGGTTCGCGAGAGATTGTTACTCGTATCGCAGCTTCAAAATCTATTGCACTTGACAAATCGCTTGATGTGTATCACATACAAGCTGCGGCAAAAACTTCGGGGGAAAACATCGGTATGTACACGTATAAAAGTTCGCAAGGATCAGTTGGAGTACCGTATTGATGGCTTGTACCCTAGTTGGTCACGAGGGCTCCTCGGTTCCAGACATTTATGTGACAGTTAAATGTTTGTTTTCGGTTCTTGGGTGTTTGTGATTCCTATTTACGTTTTTCATCCCACACAGGGACATTTAGTGTGGAGAGTATGTGTGGCGTTTAATTCTTTAGGTACCTAATTTGTAATTGTTTTGTGTAAAACATTAAATTTTACATACTGCGAGCTCATTCCATCGGTTAACGCCCGTCGCGTATCGACACTGATAACGCGTGAATCATATGTAGGCATTTGTAACAGTTGCAATAAATGTGATTAATTGTCGGGCCATCATCAACGTCCCATCATTGTTCCGCTGCTGATCGTGCTTCTTATCTTAGAGACGTGAAAGGTTGTAGGCCAAAGTCGATGGCGCTGTCTGATAGGGGCCGTGATGGCGACTAACTCGTCAATATTTCGCAGCAATCGAGGGATGATGCGCCTACATGTGCTAGGAAATACTAGGATAAGTCTAAAAATTGGGAAAAGAATTATAGTTCAGTTACAATTCGACGCCAGGCCATCAATTGAAATAAGATTGAAGGTGAAGTAAAACCATCTAAACCATGCTTAGAAGTTAATTTCTGAATCTCGTACATATTATATTTGTAAACTTAAATTTTCATTTCGTTTAATAAAAAAGCAGAGCCAACTAAATTATGCTTAGAAGTTAAACTTCTGAATCGCGCATACCTATGTAGATAACATTGGAGAAACTTTTATTTTCATTTCATACAATAAAAAACAATTTTCAGTTCATTCGTTAATTAGACTTCCGTTCTGCGACATTATTGTTGTACGCGAGTAATTAAAATCATATCCATTTTAATTGACCTCCCAAATGTATGGTCGGCTCATGGTTTAACGCGGTCAAGCCGTATTTAGACGTAGTCTATGTATATCTTTCTCAAGTGTTCAATCCCTTTCATAAAGTTATAAAACATTCCTAACATACCCATCCTCTCAATTTCTTTGTAATTTTAATAGTTACACAAACTTACTAAAATAAATGTACACTAGCAGTATAGATAAATACAATTTCATTGTATCGATATTGAGGTATTTTGCTAAGTACATCAATTTATTTATTTATAAATATAGGGGAATACACAATACTCTTGCATCACGTAATTATTTTATAGAAGTTCATCTTCATGTAACTTGTAGGCATCACTCGCATGATACAAAAATGCTTGTTGTCAATCTTTTTTTTTAAACATAGGCTTCAAACAAATCAACAAAAAATCAAGCTATCTTATATTTCAATAGAAATGGTTCCAACTTGGTCTGAACTCTTTCAGGTGACAATCCGGCTGCATTGGAACATATTATAAGGAAACAATCGAGTTTTGTATACATTCAAATACTATTATCAAAATTTCACTTAATATCTGATCGACGTAGAAACACATTATTTTTTGTGTGGGTAAATGCTACACGTTACTGCCCCAACCAATTGCTGTTCCACTACTGGGTACGTCTCCTCTTAGAGACAAAGGATTTAAGGCCATAGTCCTCAACGCTGGCCATGTGCGGCGGAAGTCATATACCCTCAATAATATTATAGAAAACGTTTTTAGGCTTGCAAGTTCCCTCACAATGAGTTAAGTATTATCATTGTATAATTTCAATACTACGACCTAATTCCAGCCGTATACACAGGGTTCTTCCCGCAATGGTTATCTTTTGAAAAATGGTTATACGAGCATGTGCTCGTACTGAATATAATAAATACAGTATTATCCATAGGACTTCGACACTTGTATATACAGTTGAATGAACAGTGGTTATTTTGCTGAGCACAAGTCTCTCGCAACTGTAGAGGATGTGGAAGCAGTTGCGTGTTTCGCTCAAAGAGTGTATTTATGCAGAAGATCTAAACCCATAGCCGATTTAATTTTACAAACAGTATTGCATCAGAGAAAATAAGGCTTTCATCAGAATTTATGTTGAACGTAAAAAGAAAAGAATACTAACAGCCAGACCGTAACAACCGTCCAAAAGTCATTCAAATTCTTGTCACGCTAGAAATTGAATACGGGACCCTACGAACGGCAGACTGGCAAGCCAACAGCTGTACCATGTGGCTCGCCACAGACATGCATTATCCAATTATTTTGTTGATTATCAACTATTGACACATTTGCGTTTCAAATAACATACCCGCATAATATTGGGTAGTGTCATTAAAGCAGATAATGATTGAACACACTTGTACCATGTATACTGTGAGTTTGATTTTTATGTTAATTGTAAAAATGTAGATTTAAAGTCAATAACTTTGTCTACTTATCAGCACTTGGCCAATGGGATGGAAAAAGACGTAACCTAACATAAACTTCCGTCTGACAGAAGAGAACAGTAATGAATTGATTATGAAGAAGAATTTATAGTCTTTTAAGACATCTCAGTGATAGCCTAACTGTTAGAAATGAAAATCCCGCTGCTGTGAGTGCGGGTACGAAGAACGCCTCTAATTTTTCAGTTATGTGAACTTAAGCCTTTAGATTTCTGTCCAAAATGAATGAACTCTAGCGTATGTCCTTCACCAGAATCGAATCTAGTTAGTAGTTCAGTTGTACCTATTCCTTGATAGCTTAGTGGTTCGATATTAATTAATTAATTCAATAAATTAAACTGTTTATAATATAATCGCCTCTTATTAGTATTATTTCATTACAGTCTCCCACTCCGGTGGGTTCAAACCCCCGCTTCCACCTGTAATTTTCGAAATACTAATTATCATATGTTGCAGCGAAGGAAAACATCGTTAGGAAATCTGCATGTCTTAAAAATTACTCATATTGTTGTTGAGGGTATGTGAAGTCCGTCAATCCACTTGGTCAGTCTTTTGGACTACAGCTTCCAACCTTTTTCTTAACTGAGAGAAGACCAGTGCCCAGCAGCAAGGCAAAAATGGGTTAGGATGATGAAGCCGAGTTCCTTTACAGAGTCACAAACATTCATGGTGTCGCCCATGTACAGGGCGACGTTAACCGCTTACCATCAGGTGGCCCGTCTGTCTCTATGCTAGGTTAAGATCATTAAAAAAAAACTCTACCTGCAACTAGGAACCTCCAAAATGTGCAAACAGAAATCGGTAAACAGTTACATACGTTTAGTATTATATTAGCTATATTAATATTATATGATGTAGATAAAACCAATTTTGATAATGACAATAAACGCGTCATGCAAATAACGTATATATCAAATCATCCTTCTCAGGATTTTTACAGGTTTGTTTTCCAATGCAATAGGTACTTATGTTTTATTTACAAGCACAGAGAGATATGAAACAACAAATAGCTACTATCATCGCACAAATTGAAAAATTGCGTGGTGAATGCTGTTAAAGTCATGTTCTACTAGCGAATTAAAACCCATAATTGGGTTTTTATCTGATTGTCCATTGGATAGAGATAGTTATTGTTATTTCCACGTCTACTTTCATGGTACCATATACTAGAACTGGTAACATACTGACTAATAAAACAGTGGTTTAATATCCGCTGTGGTGAAACAGGGTTCAATATCTTGGATACACGTTTAATTTCTCAAAGCTATGTGCATATAATAAACTAATTATCATATGCTTTGCGATGAAAAAAACATCTTGAAGAAACTGCATGCCTGAATAGTTGTCAATGATGTTCTTGAGTGTCGTGTTAAATACAAACTTAGCCAGCGTGGTGGACTATGGTCTACAACCCTTCTCGTCTGTCAGAGGAGACTCATGCCGAGCAGTTAGACCGTAATGGGTGGATGATGATGACAATGACAGAGAAAAATAAATGGGAACTCTCTAACTAAGACCTTACAACCTTATAGCTGGAAAGAACAAACAATGGACGAGAGAATAATTTGCTTTTTGTAATAGTTTTAACAAGATCAAATGTTATCGCTAGATCAGCAATTACGTGAGGCAGAAAACATCGTAATACTCAGCAATTATTAGCTAAGGGCTAAGTTATGAAGGTCCAACTAAATACTTTATAATTTTTACTGCTATTGGCAGACCTAAAGTCCATCTGTCCGCGAATATATAAACTGATCACACTTAGATGGGACTTTAGGCTTAACTGAAATAAGATTACATGCTATTATGTTCAAGGGCAGTCGTGATCATTGCTGCATGGTTGATTGCGTAGTTCAAAATGACACAATCATAATCACCTCTCGACAAGTACCCAAAGAGGCCTTTTGCGGCAGAAAATTCGATAGTGTCAAAGTTAGTTAGTTTTGCCGACTATAATTCTTAATTTTTAATTTTTAACATTCCAAAATAATACTTTCAAAAACGGTTTTTCTCTAAGATAGATTTAACATACCTATGTACAGATAGACTTTAATCAGATTGAGGACAATGAACATCAAAAGTTGCTCATATACAACTAGGTATTTACGGGACTTTATTTACTTAAATTCAATTAATGATGTACCACGAATTCCTTGAAGGTCACATGTAAATATTTTCTAAGGAAAATGCTAACCAGCCATTAGGTACTTAAAGTGCTCAGATCTTTCGATAACCTTTGTTGTTACGGAATTGCAATTTATAGGTACCTAATATATAAGAGTATGTTTGTAAAGTTACCAAAACTAATACAATTCATATATGTGCCTGTTTTTTAAATCTTGAATAACCTGTCTTTCGAGATGCATTATAGGTATATTTATTAGCATAGCATATTTAGTATTACCTTATTAGGTAAAAGCAAAGGACGATGAAAGGAGCTGAGAAAGCTAAATTTAACGATTGTGTAGCAAACGAATAAAAAAATATTCATGACAGCAGGAACTACATAAGAAAGCAGATGCTGCTTAAATATTTCATTATTAAATCGAAAATCTCAGTACCATGCTTGTTATTATATAATTAATATTAAGTAAAAATTAAATAATATATGACTGTGTACAGTTGTTGGATGCCCTCTTGGTGAATGAAAATATTCTAAAGTCCACATACATATATTGTATAAGTATAAAATCATTAATACATTCTATACAATGATTACTTGGTAAATTCCAGAAGCATATCTATACATAAAACATATCATTTTAGTATCCGATGATTACGACCATAAAGATTATAAGGATTACAATTTTATTGATGAGGATACGACTAAAACTGTAGCGCAAAGTAGCTCAGTTTAGTGAGCAATATGGCTCGATTGGTGATTTGTCTGCTGCTCGCAGCCGCCGTAGTTCAGGGACACCATGAGAAATATGAAGGGTAATTTGTTAACTTGTTATAACTTTGTTTCCTCCACGTATTTCCACGGACAGTTAATAGATGATCTTGTAAAAACAGTTTTCGTACTATAGATCGTATCGTTCTATTACACAGCCATCAATTATACCGCGTTGCGGGATCTTCCGAAGATATCGCAGAGTTGGAAGTAAGCTTGGATATTCTGTCAGCGAAACCGGCAGCGAGATCGAGTTCTGGACAGCTCGAAGCTATAGTGAGACTATCTCCAGAAGAAAGAGAAAAATGGCTTCAATATTTCGATTCGAAAAATATGGCGAGTACAAAAATAGCTGACAATCTTGCTGAGTAAGTACGAACGTTTACCTACCTAGTCGTTTATTTGATTTTGTTTGAGATTAAACCAATGGTTTTTCAATATTTTAGCATACTCCGAGATGAAGACGAAAAAATCAAGGCTACCAAGATCAGAGCCAGAGGAAGTGCTCGCTCCATGACCTGGGACACATACTACAGACACGATGAGGTATTCAAATTACCATAAAGTTTTAATATTTTATTACGCTTTTATGATTTTGCCCAATACCGAAATATTTTACAGATGAACGCATATTTAGATGAACTCGGAGAGAAATACCCCGAAATATTAACTGTTATAAACGCCGGCCTGAGTTATGAAGGTCGTCAAATCAAATATGTGAGGATATCCACAAGCCGTTTTGAGGATCTTCGTAAGCCCGTCATCGTCTTGGATGCTGCTGTACACGCCAGAGAGTGGGTCACGCCACCCGTAGCTTTCTACATCATAAACAACTTGGTAGTGGACATTGTTGAGCGAAATTTAATCGAACGACTTGATTGGATTATCATTCCTATGGCCAATCCGGATGGCTATGAATACTCTTTTGATGAGGTAACAATAAAATCATATAATTAAGTAAAAGAAACAATGATGAAAATGTTTTTTTTTCTTTGCAAAAACGATACAAAATAAAATTTCTCAAATGATTTTCTTAATGTATTTAGGACAGAATGTGGCGCAAAACACGTTCAAGATCGCACGACGGTGCTGAAGATTGCCCTGGAGTAGATGGCAATCGGAACTTTGACCATTATTTTGGCACAAGGATACAAAGCGCCGACCCGTGTTCTATCATCTACGAAGGACCTACTCCCTTCTCTGAACCAGAAATTCGAATTATTCGAAATGTTATTTTACAACATCTGGACCGGACCGCGTTGTACATATCTATACACAGTTATGGCAACATGTTCCTGTACGCTTGGGGTAATAACGGTATGTATAAAACGAAACTGAGACTCGATCGTCTTCCAGTAATTTACATTATTTAATACATTGTTTTATCAATCAATAGAACCACATTTATGTAACTTAATGCCTGATAAAAAATATCATGCCGGTTGATATTTAATTTTAAATGTACCTACCTCAAATTCCATATCCAGTACCTTATTTTTTACGCCAAAGGACTGGATACCTATGCAGAAAATTTACATGAAATAAATATCTAATTCAGGTACAAAGTCTGTGTAAATGTGGCATACCTTCTACTCATTGTCACTCCGATGCTTGTTAAAATTAACCACATGGATATACACAAATAAACATGTTTTAAAAAAAAATT
>DWPM01000104.1:0-10361 GCA_018251615.1 Spioniades abbreviata
AATACCTGCCTCCCATATTCATTAATATGCATTTTAATTATATGCACTTTTATCTACTTATCTTTGGCAAAAGAACTTGAGAGAACTTAGAGATTTAATTAATTTAATTAGTACATTTTTTTTATGTTAAAGTAGTAGCAAACAACCCTAGTGTTAGTGTTCAATGCAGCTCATGAACAGTTAGTTACAAACAACTGAAATGGAAGTTTGTACACGGCTTAGACAATAAAGCCTCGCACAGGTTCAGTTGGGATGACTCGACCGCTTTTGGTGCTGATGCTTCTTTGAAGAAGTTTTATGATGTAAAATTGTCCAACAATACAAGGATTTCAAGTATAGATATGGCTGCAGTAACCACTTAAAATCATATGTCTTGTATGCTGTCTTATGAACAAAATAAATTAATAGATTAAATTTTTTTTAAGTATTATTCTCTGTTTACTTGATTTATGCCTTATAGTAAGCAATATTTATAGTTTATTTAACATATATATTACATAACCTAAAAAAAGTGTTACGCCCTACTGTAATTTTTTTTATTTTTGGCTTGTGTTCAGTTCCGGACAAAGTGTTTTTTCCAGTCCATGAAGTCTTGGGTGTATGGTCATAATATTGGAAGCAAAGATTCGTAAAGGAGGTCCGCTAAAGTGGTACCAGATTGTACAGTAATAAATTTTATATGATTTTATTAGACATTTTATACGCTTTCCTATGATATATGTATAACTTAGAGTTGTAGCTAGTGGGAAAGTATTTATAATTGTCTTTTAAAATCTACTGTCCTTACACTTCGCCGTAATAGATTACGTGAAAAGAAACATGCCTAATGGCAGTAGCGAATCATTAAGTAAAAAATCGATGTTTTTCAATCAGATAAAATCAAATAAAAAAATATTCTTTTACATGGTAATTAACTGAATCATTTTAAATACAATATAAAAGTAAAATCGCTGGAATAAATAGACTGCTTGCAATATTATTCTCCTTTTTAATAAATAAAAACACGATAGAATGTATTAATTGGTGTAAATTATGAAAATCGATATTATTTGATGTCTCTTGGTTCATTCTATTATAATCTGTCAAAGTCAATCTGACAAAGTCTCAATCCTCAGATCTTCACTCGCTTGCATCTGCTCGTTGGGTACTAACTGTCAGCGTCCTGTGTTCTGTGTGTTTTAATATAATTACTGGATTCTTTGCTTGTAAAACGGATTTTGATTTGCCTTTACGATTTGAATAACGACGACTGGATAATTTGGATAAAACGACGAACATACATTCAGTTTAGATTTATCGTCAACCGTACTCTTACTGTGGCCTTATTTTGATCCTTACAAAATCAGATCAGAAGAAAACAAATAGAATCTACTGTTTTTTATTGCAATGAACCTTATAACTATTTTCTTAAAATAAAATTAGTAAAAGCAGATAAGCCTGTTTATTGATCTGGCATCACTGCGGTGTTGAGTAACCTTTAAGCTAGTATATCTCATAAGCCCTACTAGGTAACAAAGTGAAATAAACCTCATCTTGGGTCTTATACCATAAAAATAGTCAAAGTTTTTTTACTGTACAATTTGGTACCAATTCTTATAATAAAATGGCGGGTCTCCTTTGCATGTAAATAAACTTTTTTTAAACTAAAATAATAATATGAGCATATTAAGAAGGGAAGTATCAAGAGCTTAATTAAAATATTTTGCTACCGACAACAAAATACTTACGCAAAATTTAATCAACGGGCTTACATCAGTTATTAACGTCAGCCAGTTTGTATATCGTCAAGAGTGTTTAACTTTAAGATAAGTGTGCATCGTATTAATAAAGAATGAACTTACAAGTAGCATTCATAAGCAGGTTCAACGGAGCGATGGGTTTCGTAAGCAGTATATCCTTATAAGAATATTTCTTTAGATGCCTAGAGGTATTCGGTTTTTCATTTAATAGAGTAGTAACATACCACATAATAGTATGTTTTTTATGGCGGATATCGTTTCATGGATGGTTTCTATGCATTGTTACTATTATTGTAGTAAATCACGTGACTTTTCTTTAGTTTATATCTTTCCCATACCTACATTATTTTCTGGTCCATAGATTTAGACTCGAAAGAGTAAAAATAATATAAAAATAAAAACGTGATTATCCTTTTTGCGTTTTATACATAATATAAAACGCATAAAGGATAATCTGCAGTAGTTTGCTTTCTTGTAGGGTGGTTTACAACAAACCAAACCAAAAATATTGAAACGTTTCATTATAGCACATTATTTAAGTGTATTCAGAACTGGTTTGAGGAGATAGTGTAATACATTTGGTGGGTACACGTGCTTTAATAATTTTAAATTACCGCAATTACTTCAACACTTAAGCGACTTAACGTCATGTTTTTATTGCTCGAGCACTAAGTGTATTAACACGAAGAAATAACTTACAGTTACTGTTACAATACAATATGTCAAAAATGATATTGAATATTGAATTTAAAATGTGCTTGCTAGTGCAAACATTACTTAGATTTAAATGTTTAAGTAATTTCAATGAAATCTTTTTTCATGAAAGTACGAGTATATCATAAGATGGTCTAATTTATTTTACTGTCGAAAGTTACCTACTTGTGTCCAAACAATTTAAGGCGGTCATTAAAAATAGTATATTATTGACAAAATTAAGTATGAATATCCTGCACATTAAGATCAGATTTATCAGATATCACTTATAAGACGCATTAAAACTAGTTTAGTCAATTTGCATTTCCTTACACGTCGGATACCGTAAGACATTTCCCACGGATGAATGAATATCAAAACATCCTAACATCTAGGTCAGAGTTTCTTAATATATGTATACTAAATTGCAACACTTAATTAAATAAATTTCAGGAACTAGTGCGTTATAATAATGTAAATAGTATCTAACATATCCATATTATATAACGTTCCTAATTTTCGTATTAAATAGACACCTACTATTTTTTTTATGTTTTTGCATAAACACAGTCTTTGATCGAACTATTTTTTGTAATGTAATAATAAAATACTATGTGATATACTTTAAATCAAGTACAATATTAGGTAAAAACATTTTAGGCATGTTTAAACTACACAATTAAAATTAATGGTTTGAAACTAAATACATACTTACATTTAGCACTAAACCATTAATTTTACGATTTAAACAATACAAGATACCAAAATGAAATCCTGACAAGATGAGTAGAATAACATTAAACTGCTTCTTAATTGCAACGGCAATGTGTTACTTGTTCCACAGATATCTAGAACATACAGCAAGCAACAAGTCTAGGCTGGCGGCGGCGTGGACTCGTGCGGAATCCCGCGCGTTTCATAAATTTGCATTAATTATTTCCCGATGCCTATCTCGCGCTAACGCTTCGCATTGATTGTGACGCGGATATGATGAAAAATAAAATATATTATTCTACGTGCCGATTAGACCGCAATAATTCATTTTAGTGAAAACAGCTCACTTTGTACAAATGTACGGCATAAAGGGGTTCACCGAGATCGTAGCAAAGGTGTTCCTTATCAGATTCATGTTGCTACCTTTATTAGTAAAGTGGTCACGAGGTTAGTCGTAAAAAAATGTATTCGATGTTTATTTCCTTTTTGCTTTAAAAAGTTGGTAGTTATGTATGAGTCAAATGATACGAGGCGCCGACTTCTACGTCACAGCCAGTATACAAAACATTAATTCACTGACATTAAAATTAATACTCATTATCACTAGCAGCTACCATCGACGTGAGATATGTGTAAACGCACCTATTACGAGATTAGGTACATAACCTAGGTAATAAAAATACTTACTCTTATATAGATGTGGTGTTATTTTCTATGTATAAGAATGTGGACAGGCCAAGACTCGTAGATTCTATCGGGAAATCTGCCAGTCTACAAACACACCTTATGGTTCCAGGGAAAAACTTGTTTATAACGAATGTTCTTGTATTTTAAGTGACAGTTATGTATAAGACGACATGTATGCGGCTCATTTCTGATTTTTCGTTTGAGATTGCTTAAATAGACTGAAATTTATGGACGGACGAAGTGCTATTTCCGTCGGACGAGTTCGAGTGGAGATTTATTCGAATTTGAAACACGACCCGGGACAGAAGTCGAAGGAAATTTTAATTGGATTATATTAACTTATTGTACGCTATTGTGGAGTGACTGGGCTTATATAAATGAAAATAGGCCATAAATTGTGATTAATGTTCGTGGTACAGTGTAAATATCAGTAGTTTAGTAAACGTAATAGGGAGGAAGCCTAGTTCTGAAGTTTGCTATTATTGGCAATGATTTTTTTTGGTAATGTAATTAAAAATTAAATTATTGACTTTACTTAAATCTAATCAAGCTATAGCAAATAAGTAATGCTGGATACTCATCAGTTAATGTTGCGATCCTTGTATTACTATTGCCATGGATCTGGATGGATATCCAGATCAGGAAAAAAAATTATAATTTATTATTCTAATCTTTGCCCCACTCGAAATCTAACCCACGACCCTTCGAACGGCAGACAGTATGATTTCCAGTTTGACGGACGGATCGCCAAATATATACAATGTTGTAACCTTTTTCACGGACCACTATTAAGCTTAGGTCTCCGGCAGATGATTATGTATTGAAAGAGCCTTACATTGCGATTTTAAAGGGACATGATTACGTTCGGGAATTAAAAATGGCTTACATAACAACTAAATCGTCTTATAGAAGAATTTGGCTCTGAATTCAAATTGATTATTGAAATGTAAAAGAATAATAAAATCTTTGTATAAAATATTTCTTAATGCCTACAAATCATTTTCATTAATCTTATATTTTGACATAGACGCTTGCGTGAAATAGTGTAAAGTACATGTTTTTATAACCAATTTGATTTTACCCTTTTTTGGTTGTCGACAAAACCGCGTGTTTGAGACTACATTTTTTATTTCCACAAAATCAGTTTCAAGTAAGGTAGGTAGGTTAAATATGGTTTTGTTATCAGAAATTTTGATTTATTCCAACGATTACTATGAGCTTCGTTAGTTTATTTTATGGTTATTAAAAGTGTGTGATCACTGAAAGCGCGTTATGAAAATACAAATGAAAACTTTTCCTTGTCCATTTATTTTGATATTTTTTATAAGGAAAGCAAACAATAATCTTAGATAACAGTATGAGTGGCAAATCAGTATATAATTTAAACAGTCATTTTTAACACAAAATTAAATGTTTAAAATAGTGATTCCTCAACATTTTTTCTTCCATAGGGCAGTAAATGAGCATGCCTTAAATTTCAAATAACACCAATCTCCTACTTCAGACTATAGGCGGATACGTTACTACTTTCTGTAAGGACTAATTTTCAAATTCAAGACGACATTTCAACCTTATCTTTCTAAGAAAAAAACACAGATGTGCGAGTATCTAAAAACTAATAAATACATAATTGATCAGCCTCTTTACACAGCGACAAGAACAAGAATCGAACCCACGTGCTTCGGGGTCAGCATGGTCACTAACCATTAGAGTCGGCAAGAGTAGATGTAGCGGTAGTGGTGATGCCACTGCAGGTGCCCCATCGACATAAGACGTAGAGAAGTGGTAAAATTTTATTTATATGTCCATTTAAAAATTTGCACATACATGTCGCAGCTGTGCGGTAAATTATTGTTAGTTTCCGTTTTGATATAAATGGATACAAAAAAGGAATATTGATACACTAAATGTCACCTTAATAAAAATTCAACAAAAACCTAAACAGAAGTAATAAGAATCTTAATAAAATAATGAGATTCCAGAATCCCAAATCGTAATACGTAGACCAGGGACGTAATTATGTTGATACTAATAATAGTTAAATGCAAACACCTGTCCAATTTCAACAATATCAATATTAGGGCTGTCAACCTATGGTTAAGTTCCAGGTGATATCATCCAAGGTAGAATGGTAATCGCCCTAAAATCAATGTGGTCGCTAGGGAACTACGACCTTGGCCGAGCGCGGTTATTTGTGTGAGCGAATACTTTTAATTTAATTATGATGGATCGTATTATATTATGATATGGATTTCCGTTTTTGTGTTTAAATTTTTTTTAACTAAGGCTTACTTACGAGACTCAAGAAAAAATGGATATAGAACTTCGCGCACTTGCCCTTAGGTATTAAGATATTGAAAATATACGATATTAGGTAAGTAGATGCAAAATGTATATGGTAAAAAAATCCACATGATATGATACAAATGGAGAAAACACTTAGCTACAACACTAATGTTTCTGCAACAAACTGACGGAGCAACCGACGCGGCGTAAATCTTTTTCTTTCTTTTCCCGGAAAAGTGCACGAGAGCGAAAACTAACAGAGAAATGGAACGGGCTCCTCGGTAACACTCCAGTGCGCTAATTGTTAGAGGTGAATGCAGCTTTGTATAATGGAAATGCAGCTCTTGATACACTAACGGTTTCTTATTAGCATTTTCGTAAACATTTAGCAAGAACCATAACGGAAATATACTAAAAGAATAGAGCTGCGAACTAAGTTTGACACGCTTACGCTCGTCTAAGTTAAAGCCGACATTACTATAGGATCGTTTAAAGAGAAATAAATTTGGAAGTCACATAAAGCTTTCGACGCTCCCCGCATTCGGAGAATCCGACTGGTGACGTAAATCACAGAGTTTAGAAAAAACAACGACGATATAAAGAGCTCTCACGTGAAAGTTCAAAAATATCATCCGTGAATATAATTATAAGAACGAACACCCGCTGGTTTCCGGTAGATACACCTTACTATTGTAAACATCGAAACTCGATCCGTCTGGACTCGATTTAAACTCGATTCGCGAATAAGATGTACGCTCGCCCACACTCTTCGCGGTCGCCTTTCACATAAATCAAATGCCAGGAAATGGAGAGGAATCCGGAGCGAATATCGAGTTTAAATATTTTTTACAACTATTGAAAACTGATCCTGTCCATTTCATTGACTTGTACAATATTGATAAAATCCCTTTCTGTTCATAGTTAATATTTCGAAACCATTAAATATGAATCTGTTTTATACATATGGTAATTTATTTTACTTACTGATGTTTGGAACCTACATACACGATATTTTTGCCATACATGCGTAGTAAGAAAAAAAATGTAGGTACCCCTCAAATATTTGACGACGCATACTTTAGACAGGTCCTGCTAAGTCTTGAGTTCTACGTGATCGATAAAATCCAAACCTAGCTATTGATTGTTGTTTTTCAGAATTATACCCCGATATTAAATTTACTTAAATCCGTTCATTACTTTTTCGTGACTGAGCAACAAACATGCACACATTTATAATATTAGTAGGAAAATACTCAAAACACTATCGAGAAAAACTAGTAAAAATTACAATGAGGGATTCTTTACGTAGTTATAAATAAAATATAACTTTGAAGTCCTGCCTGGCGGGCAACTGTATGTGAATTGCAAATACGTGTTGGTTGGTATAAAAGTATAAGTTATGATAGTAGGTACCTTTGCAAGTTTTTATATCTGATAGTTAAAAACAATATTATTTGCAGGAAGATTTTACGTTTAAATATTAAATTAGCGTTTATTTCAATTGTAGTTTTAGAAGATGCAGATATAATCGTTGAATCAGGATAATGGAAGTTTTATTTTTGTCTGTGAGTTAATCTAAACAATAGTGTGGATATACGATATGATGGTTATCTTTGGGATTGTAATTAAAACAGCAATTAAAATAAGTAGAAAGCGGTGCCTAATTCGGCTTTATGCCGTAGGCGCAGGCACCGGTACTATCATATTTTTTTATTCGTCTACTACTAAACCAAACGGACAATTGTTTCATTGAAACTGAGATTAGTTGGTTTTCTTATCAATTCTATTTTTGAATTATTAATGGAATGTACTTTATGTCTATATTATTTTTTTGTTTCTCTTTTATTATCTGTATATTTAAATATTTTAAATCAACTATTTTCATATTAAATTTCTTCATCGTAATGATTGTTGATCCTGCCCGGTATGTTAACTGTGTTATGTAAAAAAGTAATTATAATTTACCTACAAAATTATGACGGTGCACCATTCCGTAAATTTAAGTTATTCAGATTCAGATATTCACTAAAATGGTTTTATGTGATAATTTTTTATGGAATAATAAGTGTACCTAGACATAGGTATACCTAAAGGTTTATTTTTAACCATATTACCTATAACTTACGTATGAGTATGATTATTTTCATAAAATAATACAAAAATGTTTTTTAAAACTAAATTCATAAAGAGAAAAATTATTTATAAAAAAAATTAAGTTATGTACAATAGACCGTTTTTATGGTTGAGAATTGAACAAGGACAGGAATTTTAGGTAAAATGATATTGGTTTTTTTGGCGCTTTATATACACTTATTATATTTGTAGCTAATGCGCATTCATGTCCACTCTGACATTGGACCGATGTTTAGTATCTGGGGACGTCTAGTTCCTTAGCTGGTACTCTGCATTGTTTGCCTAAATACATACTTTACACCGAAATATAGCAGCTCGGACTCTATACTATAGTAGGAATTAAAGCACCAACGCTGCTGAGGCAGTATCCCACAAACATTTGGCTCTGTCACCATCAACTAAGACAGAACGCACGAAACAGTAGGTAGGTACATTATCGAGTACACTACATAGAAATTCCTAAGAAAGAAAAAGATTAAGCTTACAGTTCTTAAAGTTCTGTAAGTTTTTAAATCAGGCGATTTCAAACCATTTGCTAAAAGCTTGGTAAATTCCCCTTTTAAGAAAAAAGCTTTAGTACACGGAGGACGTTAAAAGCAATAGACTTTAGGTTCCTTGAGACTAAAGTTAAATATCCATTTAAATCTTCGACGCTACGAGGACGTCCTCCGGGAATTCAGCGCTGCAGCACAGAAAAGCGCTAGCGAAAATAATTATTTTATATTTCAACTATTTTTCACGTACTAAAAATTGTTTTAAGGCTTAACTATAGTAAAAAGGCATGTAACCTACGTACAAAACATAGGTTCTGTTAAAAAAATAATACGATTAATTTTACTTGTAATTTCAAAAGTAATCGATGACAAATCAGAGATTTTTGACTTAACGCGAAAACTTTAAAATAATTAACGTCATGGAATTGTATCCATTGCTCTTATTTAATTAAGTTTTAGATCAATCATTGTCCGTATCAGACGTAGATATCTGGCGAGTGATAAATTCTATTTATAAAATGGTATTGCTTTAATCTTTTTACTTTGCAAAACATAAAATTAATATAATTTATAACACTTAAAATAGTTTAGCCATAATTTATCCTCATTTTAAATTTTCACTTCTACAGCTATTACTACTAATTATTGCTTTATTTTTAGATCCGATTTTAACACCTGACTACATTTACCTCACGTATTGTTGAATGTAAAATAAAATCCAAAAATCGCATCTTTTATCGCCGCCTAAAGAAAGCGCATCAAGCGACATTGCGATATTTCTACCTAGCAGTACATAGCTCCGTCGACGACGGCACTAAATCAATACGAGCCATCACCCCCTCACCCACCCCTCCAAGCCGCTTTCCCGCCGAAAGCAGCCACCACCCTTGAAAAGCTCGCGAGCTGAGCTCCTACTTCTGTTCGGCTTTGTGGAGTGTAGCACGAGCGAGACGTCTTGGGATTTGTACGTAGCGCTCAATTGACAGTTCGCAATTTGAGATTTGTTCGAAGCTAGGCAACAAGTTATCTGTGTACCTGTGGTGGGACTAAAACTCTTGCAATACAGAAATTTAAAAATATTAATTAGCAATTTAAAAATTTTATGATGGTTTAAACTGTTTTTCTACATCCTCGACAGAGTTATGCTGCGTGTTTATTTTGTATGTCTTTATTAAAACTTTTACTAATCAATTGATTTAAAGCTATTTAGATTTAATCACCAGCTTTAAACATAATCGCCCTATAATATTTATTTCTTTTAAAGACATTTCGTGATCAACTCGTAAAATGTATACATTTAAAAAAATTATAATCGTAAAAAAAGAGACATGAAACGTAATTGTTACATTTTTTGAATGGTTTATTGTTCAATAATCAATTCATACTAATTAGTCATAATAGTTTAACGTCATTTTTTGCGGTAAGTTGAAATATGGCAAAAGAATTAACATCACGCGGTCCGACTATAATTATCCGTAATGTTTCTACTAAACGACTGTATAAATCAAACATGCGACGCTATTGTTCGATTCGTGTTAGATTGATAAGGCTAGTCCCAAGTGTGAACGAGACAGATATTCATTCATGCCTTTCTGTTCATAAGTGATTGTATATG
>DWPM01000105.1:0-10349 GCA_018251615.1 Spioniades abbreviata
CTAGAGATATCTGTCGCGAGACATCTATCCCAGTGGATACGAAGCTTTAAATGATACAGTATATATACACTTAACAATGTGCTCAGATAATTACAGGAATAGTAATTTTACGGTAAATCTCAGATCGCGCTGGTTCTCTTCATCCTGGCTATCTGACGTTGTTTGATTTTATTATAAATGAAAATTGTTCTGATGTTTACTCGTGACAATACTTAGTTCACCCACGAGAGGATTCGTCTATAATATATGAAGCAGGATTACTCATAAAATGGATTTAATGAGTACGTAGGTACAAATCTACATTTCCGACATGCTCGCGCCGTGTTGGCTGAGCAAACGTTAGACATCCTAGAAACATGGATCGCTTGTTTGCTGAAACTATTGCGATACGACACAAATTTATACTATTTGTGATTGCATACAAAATACCGCTTTCATATGGTAATAGATGGGGCGGTTTAATGTAATGTGCATATGTGTGTGATTTGAAGTTCTTGCATGACTCATTATTTTAAGCTCTCCAATTACGATTGTCTTACACTGGATCGGAAAATTAATTAATAAGACGTAAATTACTTTAAAAACAATTAAATCTACAAAATCTAAAAAAAATACAAAATGCCTGGGAATTCATCTTTTCACGCCTCAATCAAGGTCAACAATGCTCTATTCAATAGAATTGACTAGCCTCTTAGTGTAGTGGTTAGCAAACCTGACTACTGAGACGAAGTTTGTGGGTTCGATTAAAAATATTTGTGTATGTTTATCAGTTCTCCGGTCACTATAACACAGGCCCTGCAGCTGCCTATTCTGGGACCAGATGACCGTGTGTGAGATGTCCTAAGATATTTATTAGATCATAGTGGTGGAAACGAAAAAGCAACGAACTGTTATAATTGGGAGTAAGGTTCAATTTTCTTAACATTAAAAGAATGGTTTATTTGAACCTCATTTTTAGCAACTTGCTTTTTCTGATCTTCTTATGTATTATAAATACCAAAAAAAATAGTATCTTTACATAAGGTATAAGGTACCTACAAAACCAAGACAATTAAGATAGCTTATTTGAAAGTAAATTTACTCTCTCAGTCACCAACAGATTTTCGCGCTTAGTACCCTATGTTCTAGTTTGCTTATCTTTGTGTTGGCTCAGAAATTAACACCGAAAACATTTTAAGATAGAAAGTCTTATCTATTTGGCGTGTAAAATATACCAAGTAGCGTTACAATGTTGTGTCAAACTAAAACTTATTACCAACACTGGCTCTGTAATCGAAGAGAAAAAGTACATATATTGCAATAAAATAAATAACAATATATACGAGTAACATTTCAACATCTTAATACAAATATTATGTATTTGTATTAATATGGACGTAGGTAATGTATTAAATTTTATATTTCTCAATATACAATTAAATTCCTATTGATTCATTGAGGAACCTCGTTCACAGTTTCCGTGGCAACTGGTCAGTAAGTCGATTTGTCGACAAGTTATTGAATAGTTAAAAATAGCCTGACGAGAAGATGTTTTCTTCTATTCTACCCTATTATATATAAAAGGACGGGATGGCTGCCGAAAACACATTAGTAAAACTTTGATCTCTAATTCTTCCAATTCTTCCAAATTGACAGGCATCCGTAAAATAATTTCTTCCCGTAATCAAACAAAGTTAAGATGTCACTTATTTTGTATCAGTTTCCTTACGTGAATAATAGTTACAAATAGATAATTTTACACGTTTTATAACATCGCTTAAAATAAGCTTAGCCCGACATCGCTTAAGCCCGTGAGGTTTTCATCGCTGTCACAGCGACATCAATCATCCCGTTCGTGGGTTATGGCCGTGTCGTCACATTGTAATTTGTTAACTAAGCGGCTTACAACTAAACAGCTTGTAAGCTAAGCGGCTCTTCATTTTGTAAGCGGCACGTGCCGATGCATTTTACTTGCATAATAGATTTAAATCTACACTTTAGTTAGGAAGTAATTAATAAGCGTAGACAGTTAAAAGTATAGAATCGGCGAAAGGGAAAAAAGATTCATAGTCGATGTTGGATTTAACAGTAATCGAATTAACATTCACGTACTGAGTTGTTCATTCAACCAATATCCAACACCGGTACTAAGCTTGCTTTATTCTTCTATATAAACCTTGGAATCTCAAGCACGACGCCTCAGGATCCTTTACCGACTGAACAATCAATGAGCTAGAACGAGTGAAGAAGTTTAGGGTGTTTTGTTTGAAACCATACTGAGTAATGACAACTTCAACTTGTGACAAATTCGGTCGTATCCCTACGCATATATAAGCTTGTTTAGATTTAGTGACAAAGAGACAATGGCGCTTTGTGTACAATTTTCGCAACGGACGCAACGGACGTTTGGGCTCGACGCGGTTCAGCGGTCGCGGATATAGGGCACGTGGCGTTCGCGCTGCATACAGAACGGATTTAATCATTGATAGGAATGTGATTTATTTAAAAAGTTGTTGATAATTATAATTTTATTTATATTAAAGCATTTTTTGTTTGTGAAAATATGGTTAACACCTTTAATACTACCTTTTAAGTACTGCTCATGCAATTTTTTCTTATTATGACATCGTTACTTTTTTATATTCTTAAGTAATATATATTTGAACATAATCCAACAATGTAGTTTTATAGTGCAGTACAACAATATAATACTGTACAGTCTAATAATAGTCTAGCAGTTTAGTTTAGATGGGGGTAGAGTTAGCATCAATTATACTATAAATCTAGATAATGTTAATAAGAGAACCTAACAGTAATTTTATTAGAGCCTAGAGCTATATTTACAACATACGAGTATAGAGAACAAATAACGGCGTTGACAAATTCCAGTCACAAAACAACAAAAATGCTTCAAAATAACGTTTAATTTCATATAGACATAAAGTATTCAAGTAAGAAACACATCTGAGTGACAAGCATCCGTCACTGTAATAGGACATATTGCATTTACAGCTTCCAATGCAAGATTTAATGGCTAATACAGAATTAGAGACGGTGATAGTATCTGTACATCTTTGCAAATTTAATTCAAATAGAGGGTACGGGCGCGAGGTATACACAACTCATGTGTATTAGATACAGTCGGTCTGTTTGACTGTCGTTTGTTTTGATTCGTTTTTATGGTCACCCTGTGTGACTCTCTGAAAGTATGTGCAACCTGATATACGAAGAGTTCTGTCAGCATAGTCCATGACGGGTTCAGGTTCCTCTGATCTGATCATTTTGATCAAAGTTTCTATCAACCTTTATATTGTATGTACCTAAAGCAGATGTGGTTGCCGGGCACACACAGGAGTGGACCGTCTCAGTCCACAGGAGTAGCAACGCTAACTTCAGTTTGTTTTTAATTTTATATAGGATTTGAGTTCTGTCTGAGTTGTATGAGATTGTTTATGAGTTGGAATGAATACACGAAACCAGTTGGTTTCCTTCACGCCCGTTTGCTGCGTGTTTAACATAAAAAAATGACCATAGAAAGGGTTTATTTTATTTGAATGCCGCTTTTTACTAGTTCAGATATATACTATCATCTTAGAAACTTAAAAAAAATACTTATACAAATATCTCAATTCAGCTATCTCAAGTGCCTGCGTATTCGAGACAAATTCGGTAGAACGTGGCATGTTGTCTCTACAAACACTGGAGGCGACTATTTCAGGCGACGCTGTTTCATGCTAATTAGAACTGTCTTTCATGAATGACACAGATATTTGTTAGTTATTTGATCAGGGCCTCTCGAACACTGTTGCACGAGAGCCGAAATAACGATGTACTGTTGGCTGAAGTACTTGGAAATTACTAAACAGTATTAGGGTTTTATTTGAATTGTTTTTTGAAATTTGTCAAACTGTTTGACACACAAAAAATCTAATTAAATTTAGCCACCATTAACAACCCATTGCTTTCCCTTTTAAGTGCACGTATCTCCTCTCACAGACGAGAAGCGCTTTAAGCCATTGTCTACCACGCTTTCCAAATACGGATTTGTAGAAATTAAATGAAATGATATATGAAAATAAATGAAGATTAGTAGGTTGTTGTAATAAATAGTAACTCTCAATCTAGTAAGCAATGAATAAGTTAATATTAATAAAAACAGTTTCTATTATTCAAATATTAACTCCATTAAATTTATTAGTAGAACTGTTCCTTTCCGTTTCCTTTTGAAATAATTAGGTATCTAACATAACATATTCACGTTAAAAATCTATAAAAGCGCCCTACTAAATGTACAATCTTAATTCTAATATCATACTACCTAAACATGCGAGAGTGTGTATGTACTTTTTAACGTAAAAACGGTTGAACCGATTTTGATGCATTTTAGCATATACTTACATATATTAGACTTTGGAGATGGACATAGGCTACCTTCTATTGCTATATTAATTAATTACATGGCGACACGATGTTCGGCGGCTCAGCTAGCTAGCTATGTAATAAAGTCACAATTCAAAATAGCAAAATCTCAGTCTATGAGTCGGGTCTCACACATTAACAAAAGATTTGTAAGTAGTGCGACTAAAAACTAGTTTGTCGTAAGATCAATTTGTAGAGAATTTTAATAGTTGGCCACGATACCATATAGCGCAGCTTGAATCTGTTTCATTCGACAGCTTCTACGCATTACATCACTTATCACGTCGTAATAAAGACAGATTGAGTTTACATCAGCACTTTGAGTTGGGATTGATAAGTTTTAGAGCTAAATGCTTCCCAAATGTAGAAATATTAGATCAAATTCTAATATAGCAGCAGTAAAAACAATAGTCCTCAATTCAAATCCACAACCTCCGGCTTAGTAGTCAGGTTCGCTGACGACTGGCCTCTTGGCATAGTAGTTAGCGAACCTGAGGTTGTGGGTTCGATCCCCACCCAGGACAAATATTTGTGTGATGAGCATAAGTATTTGTTCAGTGTCTGGGTGTAAAAAAAAAAAGTATCTATATATGTATGTATTTAAAAATTATATATGTATGTTTATCAGTTGTCTGGTCACCATAACACAGGCCCTTCAGGTGCCTACTTTGGGACCAGATGACCGTGTGTGAGATGTCCCAAGATATTTATTTATTTATTATTATTATTATTTATAGTAAAAGCAACTTGAACTTTTGGTTTCTGGCATACACCTGTCCCATACTCATATTGCCTTGCGTTGCTTTTATGAGCTGCATTTGATGAATTCAGAGGTGAAATGAAAATTGGTAGGTATTTCAACTAAAGTGTATGTGTGCTTGAATCTTAAATCTAATCTACTTTAATCTAAATCGAGGTATTATTTTTAATTAATTTGATTAAGTTGTAATTAGTCAAATATGTTTTAAATTTAAATGCATTAAAAGTTTTAATTTACTAATCATTTAAGTATGTATGTATAAGCCTACGTTACTCGTATATCTACGAACATCTACAAAGACGCGTAGAACTAATTTTAGTAAATAATGATAATTTTCAGATAAATTGATCATTGTTTATTTAATTTTATTCATTATCGTTATATAAAATAAATTCTCATAGAATTAATTTAAAATATAGTAGGTATCAGAATTTGTGGTTTTCCGCAACATAAATTTAAATTTTTATAACGACGTGCCTACCAGCAGTGAAAAAAGTTATTAAAATACAATACGACTTAATTTAATAAAAAAATTCATCATAAACCAATTAACTACTAGATACGTTATATAACTTTGTATCTAACGGTCCTGGCGTAATTAACCGAGGACAAAAAGTTTTACAGCAATAGCAATGTCATAATAATGATATGCGTACGAAATTAATTAATTCACATTAACAGCCTCAATGCCATAACAGAAACATATCATGTCCTACTCTGAACACTCGTAACCAAATGTGTGGTCGTGTGTAACGTACTGTACCATTAGAATAGCTAAAAACTGGTTTTTCCCAAAGGATAAAAAAGCGGATGTCTGCCGTGTGGCAATACAAGTAGCTAGTCTAGCTACGAGTAACTATACCGCCCTGTCGTAAAACCTTTGATGTTACGCTTTGCGGTCACGTTCCACTCGTTTACGTAATCATCACGAACGTCGAATGATTTCATCGTCACCGCCTCGACCCGTTAGAAAGTCCTTCGTCTATCTGTCTCTTTGAAACACGATAAGGGCTGATTCAATTTCACACTTTTTCCTTTCGTATCCTATTCTATTCTATCGAGTTACATGATTATATCATTTTCTTATTTATTCTTATTAGGGCCGCCGAGAAGCTGACATATTTTATTATATCTGCTAACAATCAGTCATGTCAAGAAAAGCCAGACGCGTTCGGCATGAATTTTACCAAGTTTTGAAATGTATAATACGATAAGTAGTCAAATTTGATAATATGCAGCCAAGAGAATACCCAAGTAGACGAGAAAAGATCGTACTCACCACACTCTATATACCTATATATAATACAACCCCATATTAAAATATGGCCATAAATGGCTTCCCTCAAAAGGCACTACATTTTACCAAAAGTATGTTACCATCTGTGACCAAACGTGTTATTTGTACATAGAAAATGTGGTATATTCGGTTGCACCTGCTAGCAAAATTCCAAGCTAATAATAACCGTGATGCAATCGGCACTTGATAGCAAATTGAAAGTATACATACTAATACATCGCGAAAAACCCTTTACATACTCTACTTCTACTCGTGCTGAAAATGATGCCATCCCGTTTTATTGCCAGGATTGTGCAGTACGAAAAACCTCGTTTCATCGATCACTGATTGAATTTTGATGTACGCGGTAAACACGACGAGCAACCGCAAAGAGGCTTATCGAGTATCGTAAATAAGTGATTTAATACTATCGACTCCGCTGGTTTTTGCTGCCTGCTTATGTAAATAACCGTTTTAGCCTGGCTCAGTTTCTTTTTCTGTTTCAGATATATTTTTTGGATTAAGAACTAATCTGACCAGCGCTTTAGAATAATATTGGCTTTTTATCGATAAATCCAAGTACAGTTGTGACTCTTACATTAAGACATAAGCCACAGGACGGCAGCATGACCAACAAAGAACTGGTTGCCAACACATTCAATCTCACAATTTGGACAAGCAGTCACGCACCGTCGTATAAGTTCATTCGACTCATTAATTTCTAAGTCAGAAATGACATCAGTGCAGGTGCACGAGTCCATTATTCATCGGTTACGCAGTCCACATCGCAAGGTGTATTGGCCGCAAGTACAAGTGTGTAGGAAATACATCGCAATTCAGTTTAACGAGCAATTATCGGCCAAAACGGTTCTAGTAGGTAAGCAACGATTAAATTAATTAAAATTCCTTATATTGACAACATTTTAACTTTAAATTTTAACACTGATTGAAGTGAATTTGTCAAATAAAATATAAACTAAATAATCTTGATAAGAAAATATTTTCAAACGGTGGGCAGAGATCTACATAAACGGGAATACTGAAAAGATGTCTGAATAAATTTAGTTTTCAATTCTCTACCTGACATAGGTGAAATAAAGGATCGGAGGTGCTTTTCTCGTAAATCTTATAAGATTTAAATAAAATCTAGTTTAGGTAGGCATATATATGCATATTGTTAATTTCTCATTTTTATATAAATGTTGGTTTTCAGCTTTGCCTTTTTATATTAATAGTCAATTTGAGCTGAACACAAAATAAGTTTTGAGAATAGCAAAGATTAAAAAAATAGTAAAAAGGGAGAGGCAAAGGAAGTACTCTATATCTATAATGTGAATAGTGAGTATAAAGATAATTTTATAATAAGTAAAGGACCCTTATATACGTAAGTATAAGGACAAAACGACAAAATTAAGCAACATGCTGTAAAAATCCCAAACAGAAATAATCTTGTAAATGGTGAGGTTGGTACGCCAATAGCTTTTCTGTCGCATGTAGTCAGCTGTGCGCAGAATTGCTTCCCTCCAACCCCTCGAAGCGACCCGGACGAGCCGGGCCCAGTGACGTCACTGCAGCCTCGCTTACGTCATGCATCAATCGACCCACAATTCATAAACGTCCTTAAACGATTGCGAGGTTATGTACCATTTTGGCCTATTTCATTATATTTAGCAGAACGAATCTATATATGTATAAAAATTTTCTGTTCTTTGTGTACGCGTCATAAACTCATAAACTACTGCACCGATTGAGCTCTAATTTTGACGCAATATACAACCGGTTCTAGAGTTGGTTTTTATCTACTTTCTATGGTTTTAACTAATAACATAAATTTTTAACAACATTAATTTAAATCCTGTATGTCCTGCGTGCCATTGAAATGAAACGAAAAATAAAGTGTTTAGTCACAATCTGTCGAAGTACCAGTATATTGTCAACATCATGTTTCGAAAACTGTACATCACATTGTAATGCATTATATCTACTTTTATCGTGGTTGCATTGGGAATTCACCTTTTAACAAGAATGTCCCACCGGGAACCGTGGCAGGGTATATATAGCTAGTGGATTTAAATAAAAAGTGAAAATAAAAACCTATCAATAGAAAACAAATGCAAAAGTGTTGTAAATACGTATTATTTATATATAAGTCAAATACAATTTCTATTTCTTAATTCTGGCACGAATATAAAAGCTCTTCTACAAACAATATTCTGAATAAGACACTTTTCTTTAGAATACTAATGATGATTTTTTTATTGGTGGCTGTCTTAAATTATCTTAATTAACTACGTGCGTAGGTGTATCTATTTTGTTTTATTATTCATTTCGGAAAAGACAGATTTTAAACAGAAAAAAGATCTCTTTTCATTCAAATTTTGCATCTTACAAGAAATGCCTTAATTCATTTTCTTATTTATTTTAACTTAAGAAGGTCAATATAATTACTGATGGAATTACATGTCTTTCTGAACATTAATGTTTACAATTTATTAAAAAGATTGAGTAAGTACCAGCCACAGAGGTACCTGTTGAAAAACTGCCGGTTGTGGAAAAACGTAACAGTCAAATGAATTAAGTAACAGTACAGATCATATACAACTATCTAAAATAGTATGAGCATTAAAATGTACGGCGAAAATACATTGTAAGGTGCATAGTATGGTTGTACCTACTTGTAAAGAGAATTGGCTTGTCACTCACAGATATACCGCTGTTCAAATACAAAAGCAAATAAAATATTTTTTTTGGTGTGTAAAGTAACTTACTACCGTTTACCGGCATTTTAACTTTTTTAAACACATGCTTGACTATTCCTCCTATAAAACAACTTGAATATACCACTTTGATGTCTAATCGAAGACCGTCGTGTTTACGTGCAGATATTATTAGAGTGTAACGTAACTCAATATTATGACATGGCCTACTATGTCGCAAATATAGGCATGTAGGTCCACGGGTAATTAGGTTTCTTATCTCTTGACAATTATGTATGATAATATTCCTTAGAATAATTAACAGGAAATTTGTGTAGAACGTAAACACACTGACACTGCGTTTAGTATAATGATACACAGCCAAGTATAAGTTACAATAGTGTCTTTGCATCAAATTCATTAAAATTAAATTCATATTAACGAATCAATGAAGCCGTGATAGCTTAGTTGGTTTATACCTACTTGAGTGGGTCCGGTTTCATACCTCAACATTAATTTCTATTTTTTCGAAGCTATGTGTATATTATAAATTAACTACCACGTGCTTTACGGTGAAGGAAAACATCGTAAGGAAAACTGCATGTCTGAAAATTTCTTGAGGGCATGTGAAGTCCGTCAACGCGCATTTGGGCAGCTTGGTGGACTAGGGCCTACAACAATACTCGTCTATGAGATAAGACCCGTGCCTATCAGTGGGACAGTATTTGATTGATGATGTTGATGAATCAATGGACATTGTTGTTCAATAAAAAAAGAAATACTTTCATTATTAAGTGTAAACTTACCAAAAATCTCTCCTTTGCTCGCATATTCCGAAACTATGTAGATCATATTTTTCGTCTCCATGACCTGCAAAAATTAACATCGATTCAGTAAAGTTAAATATTGAATGAACCTAAATTGAACTACCTATAATTGATTAGATTATTGGCACTGATGACTGCCCCTTTAAATTGAATTGTGATATTGCAGTTTAAAAGATAGATGTATTATAAATATGCCTCTTAGTGTAGTGAGCAAACCTGTCTGCTAAACCAAAAGATTGATTCCCACCCAGGACAAATATTTGTGCATGAGTATTTGATCTGTATCTGGGTGTAAAAAAATATCTTTTTAACTATGTATTTAAACATATATATGTATGTTTATCAGTTGTCCGGTCACCATAACACAGGATCTGCTTACAGATAACTGTGTG
>DWPM01000106.1:0-10339 GCA_018251615.1 Spioniades abbreviata
AAGTATGTAGAAGCCCGTATAAGTCACCCGTGCGAGCAGGCACTAATGCGCTAGGTCATCCGGCGAATCATCATGTCAAACGTGCAGCCATTAATACGACAAAGACAGAGATTTTTGAGTTAATGGAGCTAATTATCTACCACTTATCAATTGCTTTGTAGCAATTGGTTTAAGTAGAACGAATACTAATTAATAAAGGGCACATTGCTTGATAAAGTTAATGTAGGTATGTACTTTTATGTGTAACTTTTCTGTGTATGTATTAAGCAGTGGTGACTCCCCTGGTACATAAAAAAAACTGAATTTTCTTGCATTATTTTCTTAGTCAGTACTTGCTCTTTGCTAATCCTTATTAACTTTAAATACTTACTATTCACATTGAAATTTTTCTTTATATTCATAATGTATTTATTGTTCCCGTTAACGCTTATAAAACACAAAAAATAGCCAACCTTTCTTTCGATAACAGTTAAGATACAGTTAAGCTTACAGTTAATCAGCGTACAAATTCGAAGTCATTAGGTTGTGGTTAGGGCTACTTCGCGACATGTTCATTCATGTTTAGTCCTGAAGTGATTTATGAAATCTACAGATTCAGGTAATGCGAGTATCATATCAAAACATAAATGTGAAAATTGGTAGCAACGTTTAACGTGTCTAAGCTCAATATGATATGATCATCTGCTCCACCGACAAAAGTATTGATATAAAATGGGTGCCAAGCTCAGTAGATAATCTTGAATTAAGTACATTTATTTATAAAATCCTTAATATTCTTCAGTAAAATAAAGCAAACAACATAAAATATGCAGCACCTCAAAGCTAGGCTAGGCTAATTTTCACATGCTTCAATTTATTATCTTTATTTTACTCGCAATTTGCAAGTTATTGTTTAAAATATTTTAAGATTCTACTCTGATAAATAATGGATAAATAATGGAGTAAGAACTCTTTCGTTGTCGTAGTATATAGTATTTGTAAGCCTATATTCAATTGATTTATGTATATTAGTACTTGTATATATAGCACTGTCTCGACTTGCATGAGTTTCAAATAACAGTCAGTCACACGAGTACCTATTATTCTGATATTGGATATTGAATAACCATAGATGGGTAATAATTCTACAAGCTCTGAATAAACACTGCTCGTTCTAGGTGTAAGCACATCACACAGTCAGTAATCTAATGTGTGGCTATGTCAGCTTACAAATGTCTAACAATTATATTCTCCAGTGTCGAACTGATTCATATTCGTATTCCTACCAAATGTTGCCATAAAACAATATACAGACAATAAAACATAAAGCGTTATCCTGCTGGCCAACTGTCAATGTTTGGATTGAATATTTCAAAAAATAAAGGTTGTCCGGAAATTAAAATCTAGAATCATTGAATATTCTGTCATTGAGTAGAGTTATTATTACATAATATTTATTGCGAAGCAACGTCATATCACAAAAAATCCACACTGGTAGATCTCTAAATTTATAATTAAGTTAATGTTTTCTAGCGCGATTCAAAGTAATAAAACTTCTTAATATTGAACCCACTTAAGTATAACTTGTTACTTCTAGCGTTTGGCGTAAGATATAAAAACTGCTTTCTGAAATGAATTGTAACTCGACCATTTCCAAGGATATTTAGAATACTTAATGTAATATAAGTATTTGATAAGATGTAACTAGTTTTTAAATATTGGATACATCCAATTTCGCGGCAACCGCCAACACGTGGGTTATATAATCCGCTCTCGAGCGCGGCTGCCACGGCAGCTTGTTATAGGCTGGTAATCCTATTGTGCCATTATGTACTATCTGTTGCTAGTTGCGATGTCTACGTCGCATCGCACCGAGATTGGTCAGATCGGTTACACTGACTAACCATAGCCAATTTCCGGCGATTTGTAATTTCATGTCAGTGAAATCAAATAATTGGAATTTTGCTTTACGTTAATAAAAATGTAATTTGACATTTTTATTTACCAACGAAGTTAAAAAACGTGTATACCACGTTTTTGATGTACACATTTTTTTACATTATTTTATAGAAGTAACAAAAGATCCGCCGACCTGGTGTTAAGTGGTTAATGCCGCCCCTGAACATCTGTAACAATTCCAAATACAAAAAGTATTCTATCTGAAAAAATAAATAAATAAAGATGATCACAGATACGTTGTTATTTACGAGGACTAGGATGGAACACTTCGAAAAATCTTTTCTGCCTCTCCACACTCTTTACATGGATTGTAGTAGATAGATATACTACAGCAATAAGGCAGATATGCCGCCGCGGACAAACCACAGAAAGTTCTACCACCTTCGTTGATCTAAGGATTCTAAGGAACTCTGTTTGTAATAAACACAATTCCCATTCTACATTTTGAATAAAAGATATTTCTCTTATTTAAAGATAGTTCAACATGAAATATAAGATCTTACATTAGGCATTAGCATATATATTTGCCGTTTATGTTGCTTAAGGGGAATATATATTTTGAGCTTGAAAATATGTCACGCAGCTGGACACTGTTGGACTAAATAATGTTTGAATGTTATTGATCCCTGCAGGACATGAAATCAAATTGAGATCAAATCGAATGCTACGTTTGCCGATGCAAATCCCAGACAAAGTGATTGATATTACAATGGAGTCACTGAGTGGTATATTCATCCTGGGAAATTTAGTCGCATCTACTAATGTCACCTTCCGTCAATTGAAGATATGTATGTTTATACATAAATATTCTTTTGGCGCTATAGTTGTATTAACCTTTATCACACGAAAGTAGCATAATCTATTTAACTGACGCAAAGCGAATCAATTATTGTACCACAGTTTTGCAATAGTTCTTCATAAAAGTAATTTTGGAGAATCAAAAATATCATTTACGGCTGCCATTCAGGGGTTGGCTATGACATTGTTCACATCACATGATACTACTACCGTTGGGTATTGAACTGCTGCGAAAAATAATAAAAAATAAGGCGTCATCACGTCATTTGAACAAGTTATGCAACACTTTCTGACATGCAGGTTTCGACAAGATTTTTGCAATGAAAATCAAATTATAATTAGATGTTAACGCACATATAGCTTCGGATAATTAGAGCAGCGTGCCAATCGATCGATCCCGATACTTATCAGAGCGCGCGGCAGGTTTTAGACCACCTAACTATTATAACGTAGCGGGGCGGCGGTCATTTGATTTGTAAATATTCTCGGTAGCATTTAACCGGAAATTGTTCTGTTTCAGAAACGCGCAAGGCCGAATATGCGGAGCTCGCGAGCCTACCGCTGTCAGAGCGGTCGGCGGCGGACACGGAGGCGGCACACGAGCTACTGTCGCTGGCACATAGCCTGCCGCCGCTGCAGCAGGCGCCAGATCACTCCGCAGTACAACGACCCGCTGCACTTCTACCGGTCTACACGTACACAATCCAACCTACTAACATTTACATCGTAACTGACGAGCCTCCAAAGCCGGTCTACCAAACGTTCCAAGCAGTTGGCCCGTGCCCCTGTCCCTGTGATTTTCAGAATGAACCTCACGTTGGCTATATCACCTACCAAGCGGTACCGCCGGAACCAATTCTCGGTCACCAACCTGATCCGTACCCGTCAACTGAAACGGATTCCGATCCAGAACCCCAGTTGGAGATTGCGTCGGATGCTGAGCCTGAACCAGATCCTGATCCGGAACCGGAACCTGATCGATCGCCTATCCATGAGTCTAAAAGTGAATGTGGACCTAGGCGTTTGAATTATTTCGAATTCGAAGTTGACTCGAAATCGCTCCAATATTCGGAATCAGAACCAAGACTTCTGCAATATTCAGAAACCGATACGAAACCACTGCATTATTCGAAATCTGAAATCAGACTTGTAGATTATGCAGAACCCGAACCGAGTCGTCTCCGATACGCAAAATCAGAACCAAAACAGGTGCATTTTTCACATCCAGAAACACTTCAATCACCAGAGCCGGAACAGGAGTACGAGCAAAAAAAGAAATCTGAATCTGAGGTGCAACTGTTGCCTTGTAAAATAGCGGTGGAATCGCTAACGCCTCGTCTGCGCTGGCCTAAGAAGAAATATGACTGTACTGAATGCGGTAAAATTTATGCAACGTCTTCTAACTTATCGCGACATAAGCAGACGCACCGTAGCTTGGATTCGATGATGGCGAAGCGCTGTGCCGAGTGCGGCAAAGTATACGTGTCCATGCCAGCGCTCGCGATGCATGTACTCACACACAGAATGGGACACGTATGCGGAGTGTGTGGAAAACAGTTTTCGCGACCCTGGCTCCTGCGTGGCCATCTGCGCTCTCATACCGGCGAGAAACCGTACAACTGCGAGTCCTGCGGTAAGGCCTTTGCAGATCGTTCAAACTTACGTGCTCATCTCCAGACCCACACACCCAACAAAAAGTATGTATGCAAACATTGCAATAAGACATTCGCCTTGAAGAGTTACCTGAATAAGCATCAGGAGACGGCGTGTTTGCGCCCGGATGACGAGTAAAACGCTCCCGTCGAAACATTGCAACGAAAGATTTCTCTATAAACTTCTTTACACCTTTGTATTTGAACAAAAAATTTATTGTAGCGTAGCTGCTGATAAATTCGACGCAGTCGAAAGGAAAATAAAAGCAATAATAATGTACCTAATAATCGTTATGGCTCTTACCATAATTTTAAAACAAAATGAATATATTGTATTTTTTCAATTATTTGTCCAGCTTCGGCGGATTGAATCGTGTCAATTTATGGCAAGAGCCTACAATGTTACAGCGTAGTTTAATATTTATGTAGTGATGTAGAATGTATTGTAAGTTAAGAACGCACGTGTGGTGTGCAAGTATTTAGACAGTAGTTACGGTGATACGTAGAGACTTAATGAAACCGTCGAGCTGTGGTACAAAGAGAGCAATAAAATATGAATGTAGAGGAGAATGTTAGACGCACGAGTAGCGTGCGAAGCTAGCGCGACCCCAGCGGGCGACGCCGCGGAAGGACCAAACTGTTGCCCCGGCGCCGCGCGCTCTTTCCTCGCTTTCACTTCAATTCCTTCGATGTGGCCTCATGTTAACGTCACTGACGTGATGCTACAGTTAGCTCACTTGAACTTTTTCGGTTAACGGTTTTTTTTTCTTTTTTAATGATTTTTTCGTGAATCTTCGTGTTATTAACGTATTCTATGTTTATTTACTAAACTTACGAAATCAAAGTAACCAAATAAATTAGATACATAACATTAAACATGTTGTATTATCCCAGTAAGTAGAAATTTAAAGTTCTTTCAAAATATCGAGTCATGTATTGCGATGTCCCGGTAAACCTGTTTTAAAGTTTTAGGCAATTTTTTTTCAATTGATTCGAAATGCGGATGTTGCAATATACTGATTGGACTTATTTGTAAGTATGGATATAAATCTTCAGCTTGTTGCTGCTATTGGAATATGTGCTGAAGTACATTGTTATATTAATCATTAAGATATCTTTTAAATACAAGTTATTCTATTTTAAAGAAAAATCCTTGTATTGCAATTTACTATCTTAGTAACTTTGTTATAAATAATTTGAAAGTTAAAATCAATCCAGCGGTTTTGATTAGCCAAAGCAGACAGAGAAACGTACATAAATTGTAATATTTGACATATTTACATTTCAACACTGCATTTAGTAAAAAGTTGTTATTTATTTATTCGTACAGATATTTTTGACTACTATTCTTGCTTTTATAAGACAATAAATATTTACTTAAATGGGCTCTGGTGTGATTTTACACAGTGATTTAGACACTGAATGTGCAAGTAATATTCAGACCGAACCAAATCAAACCGTTTGATGTACTAAGTGAGTCTGTATGTGTTTAGGGCATGGATTTTCGTACGAGTATCAGTCTACTGAAAGCACAGAGTCTTTGTGACGTAATCTGCTAATTCAATTAAGGAAGATTCATGGCATCAAAAGTATAAATTCCGTGAAGATACAAATAATTATGCGTCATAACGTTATTAACACATTACGTAAATATTTTTTATCGTTAGCTGAGAACAATGCAAACTACTTTGGTAAAGGGGCTGTAGGATTATTAATCTCTTGAATATACATATTTTATGCTTGATGATTGGTTTTCATATATAATAAATAAGAAGGAACTCTACTTATAATCATAACTATATAAAAAATATCAAAAAAAAAACTAAAGTAAGGTGTCGCTAACAAACAATAATAACGCAAAAATTTTAAAATTAAGTAAAGCCATGGTACGAGCAATCAACGAAAGGTATTTTAGATTAGAAATATATTCACATTAAAAACTATATATAAGTATACACGATGTCATATTTTTAAAATTATTTAAGAGTATTTGAGTGAAAGCAAGAAATATGCGTATTTATAATTTTTATATTACTTGATATGTAGGTGCCGTAGCAACTATATCATGGGGAGCAATATGTTGCAGGCGTAATAAAATAATAAAATCTTTCAATAAAGCAGATCTATGAATTTGGAGATAAATTAATACGGCAATGCGGCATGTGACGTTGCAGTTTGGAATGCAACACACGACTTGTTCGTAACAATTAATTCATTATAGGTAATTTCTTTTAAACATTTTTTTAATTTTTTTATGTCGATATTATGTCTTTTATCATTCATGACATTTTATCTATCGAACTTTCCTAACGTTTGTGTTAAAAACCGTCGGAAATATATACGATACGATCTGTTCACGTCGTTGCTATATGTGCACGAGACAAAGCATGTCTAAAGAGTTATTGAATCCTAACATGATACGATGGACGGATATTGCTCCGTAACACAGAACACACGATACTTGGCGTTCGTTAGCCAATCGGTTACGTGTTTAAGTGCATCCGAAACATCTCTCTAAAAGGAGAATAGATGTCATTTTGTCAGTGAATGTACATCACGTCGTGTGGTCGATGCATTTTACTCGGCTTTTGTAGGTATGAGTAGGAACATGTTTCCATGGTAACTGTTGCCAGAATGTGGTCTTTAATAATACCAAAAAACCTATACAAATATACCCGCTTGGCTTTATTTTATTTACGCCTCATCGCGAAAAAGTAAAAAATGGTATGACATTATTTATTACACCTTCAAAAATTTTATCAGATTGAGTAAATACTTGTTTTACTTGACTGTGCATTAAATGCATAAAAAATAGCATAAAATGTGCTCAGTAATTATTTCAACTATAATATTTTTTACGCTTCAATATTTTACGATACATGTTATATGATTTAAAGTAAACTTTATTTGTTAAGTCCAACAATACAATCGATATTAAATTACTAAGTTAAATATGGCGACATTAGTAAAAGTTTTACATTTTATATAAATATTCAAAATATTTAAAACTAGACTTCAATTCCTGCTATTTATTACCTACTTTGTTTGGTATTTATGCTACTTAATAATTTTTTATCTGTTTTCGCTGTATTGTGGGAATATAGTTCATTTTATCGCAAATTAAAGACGTGCAGAGGATAAGCCTTGATTTCTGAGAAGTGAGGATATTAAAATAATTGTAATAATGATAAAGATAAAGATTTTGAATTGAAACTGTTAAGAACTTAAGACTGATAGAGCAGTTTCAGCTTTGTGTTGAACGTTTATAAAACTAATTGATGAGTATTTACCTTCAAGGAATTAGCAGAAGGTTCAGCACAGTCAACAGATAAAAGTCTTCCAAAGTTTTTCCCGTAAGCAGCAGGTTTTTTTTATAGCCACAGAGACAAAACTTGCTGAGAAGTTTGTTTAAAATAACTTAAGGGTCGATGTGGGAAAGCGCCCGAGGTGCCATTCATCATACTTTGCATCCCTTTCGTTCCTCTACAAGTGGAAAAATAACGTTTTTTTTTATATTTGCAAGGATGTTTTTCACTTATGTCTTATAACACATTCGACACATTAGACTGAACAATTTCGCAATGAACGGATGATATTTCGTCTATTTGTCTTAACGTCATGATTCCTCGTCTGGGAATAGGTGTAATTCCTGCAGTAATGTCTACGCTACGATGGAGATACAATTGAAATGCTGTAGTGGAATGCTTTGTAGAATACGGCAACAACATGGTAACAGGAATGGCGAGGCAACAGGCTACCGACGTCATTACATTAGTTCCGCGGTACTGAGTCTTTCAAAATGTTCGACTCGTTTCAAGAGTTTAGGCTATAATTGTTTCATTGGTCGTTCTTTTAAGTAATATATTAGTATAAAATAACAATGCGTCAGGTATTTACAATTTATTAATAAAAAAAAGTAACTACAATTACAAAAGGAATTTTGTGACGAATATTTTTTTAGACACATTTATATTTATATCCTTTTTTAAAGTTTTGAAATTTAAGATCCTATTATTTGTACACTTTTAAAAAACGCTCATTGACTACAATTCATACCAAGTGTTATAAAAACGTATGAAAATTGAGTCCTATAAAACCTCAGTTGTATAAAATGATTAACATTTTGTAATTTATTTTTAACCAGGCTTATCGCCAAGCTTTTCATTAGTATTTATTATATATTTTCAATCATGTTTATGTTTAAATTATATGTATGTGTAATTATTGTTTAAAATATTGTTTATTTTAAAAAAATGTCTGTGATTTTATGTTTGTCTCCCTACACAAATTTAACATATTTAATCTCGTCAATCTTTCGGCCTTAGGATGTGAAACAAGAAGTTAATTATACATTATATAGAGTTAAGTGTGCATAGGTATATATCTCTCTCTCTATCTTTTATCAAACTGATTAAAAAACAGAAATGTTATACATATAATTATGTTATACATATAATTATCAAATGTGCGACAATCAGTCATTCAATTCGACTGTAATGTATGTGTGTATAATATATACATACATAGTGTTTAGGTCATACGATATTTCTTTAGCTTCAGTTTGTTCTTTCCTTTACTTCAATTTGTTACAATCAAAAAGTGCTCTCCGAAGATTAACGCATACTAACTGATCTTATATATAAATAAAATGTAAAATCAAAAAATACAAAAAAAAAACCATTTAACCCTTCATAAATTCAACGTTGTTATTGTGCTCTTAATGGATTTATTTATTTGTCAGCGTAATTGTCATAACTTTTTAGTCTTTTCAGCTATTCTCCTCTTGTAATTTAAATGAAGCCTTTGCAACAAGTAATAACAAACACGAGCACTGGAGTATTGAACAGAGTCGCGTCGGACTCATTAAGCATATATTCATGCGTCCTTGTAAGCACGCACGCGATATTATTTATGACATGAGTTCAAGTGCGCACCACTATCGGTATTTGTAATTACTGTGTCCTCCATTTTCATAGAGCGCTATTGATATACCAACTTTTGTATGTTCACATGTAAAATCCATGCCTGCACTTTTATTCTAATTTTTATTGCCCAAAGATAAGTAACAATTCAGAGTATCTACTTATATACGTAAGTATTAAATTACGTTCTAGTCCTTAGCTTACTTTTAAGTCAAACATACTAATAAGATTGACCGCAAAGCAATATTATTGTACAACTTAGATTTAATAAGCCTTTCTTGTAAATATTTGTACTTTACTAATAATGCGATGTTACTTCCAAAATATATTATAAGAATAATCTAATTTTATTATTACCTACTTTTCAAACAGACGGCTATCTATATACCAATTATTATATTAGGATTTTAATCTTTCTGTGCTATTTTATCGTTATATAACATGATGTAAAAAGATAACGAATAGTAGTATTAAATAAGAAATAGTAGATTGAGTGTTCTGATTAACGTTCTTGGCTTATATACAGTTTTAAAAATATACACAAACACTGGCGTAGAAAAAGTTCGAGGCGACAACTCGACGTGGAAGTTAAAACGAACCAGTCGGAATAATATACCAGCGCTGAGCGGCGACCGCTTGTATGCGAATTTTCCACTATTTGGCGTGTATTTGCCGTGCACACGCCTGTATAGGACCGGAAACATCCATAGCGTATTCAAAGTGGATCACTAATAAATTTATGTCAAATTATACTTTTTAATAGAGTACGCAGGGCTGTCGCTATTTCGTTTCTAAATCAAGAGGAAATTAAAACCGGTCCTAAAAAAAACATTAAAGAAAAATCAGCTCAATTTTTTTGGCAATGGTGATAAAAGTAGCCCGATATAAAAGTTTTAATATGGTGATGGATTAGACGACATCATTTGATAAACTGATCTTAAACATTGAACGTGTAAAACTCGTAAGTAGTTCTAGATAATAGTTTTAGATATACGCGTAATGATCTCGATATTTCGTCTCGCTTTACTA
>DWPM01000107.1:0-10336 GCA_018251615.1 Spioniades abbreviata
CGAAGGACATTAACCATGTCATCTCATGTGAAGTTATAATGAGCACTTGTAAATTTAACTTAAGTCTTGAAATATTTAATCCAGTCTAGAATTTTAGTCAAAGCGGTGACCGGTACGCGTGAAGGGCGATATTTGTTTGCATAAACTCGTTTTCGGTTTGCTTAATTTGCGAGCAGCGCTTTAATGAGGGAGGCGGGATCCTCTAAACGTGTTAACACTTGCCGTATAAAGGGCTCGCTCAAATAACGCAGTGGATCTTAGAAAGATACCTTTTTATAATTGTGGACATGTCTGGCTTATAAGAAATTTTCAATGCATTCGGCAGAAAGTTTGCAGTCTGCATAAATTCAGGGCTTGTATTAAAACATGATTTAAATATTTGTTGGAAAGGGAATCGATCATGAAACATTACATCGAAAACCGATATAATTACCAAAACATGAAACATAAAGAACATTAACGCCACTCCCGGACTAGGTTTTCATGCGTCAAATAGACGTGACAAACGTCCATGACAACATCAGAACATGACATGACAGAACGTGACATATCCAGAACAAACATGTAACTGTCACATAAAAGTGTGCCCCACTACCAACGAGCCTAGTTGGTAGTGGGATAGGACCGACGGACTTTTTATCAGTATTTCCACTTAAAAAATATTTATTTGGCAAACGAAATCCTATACATCGGTAATACTTTACTATATTGGGGTAACTTATGAAGTAATTCAAACATAAAAACTATATTTTGTCTTTAATAATTAAGACGGTTAGAAGACATCAAAATATGAGGTTATCAATTGGACACGGTATGTATGTAATATTATCGGTATTTGGTATTTCATTTTTATTCACATATGACAATGTGTAAGAACGTATAAACACACAAAATTTGATAGGTATATATATCTTATATCATTGAGTGATCGCTCTCGTACATGGACACCTGTGTCCAGCTTCAAATGATACATTTAAGGTGTCGTATTTGTAGACATTTATATGTATGTCTAAAACATAGGTAACTGTTACGTTGCGCATAAATAAAACATTATTATCGAAAACGTATTTTCCGACAAAGGCTGCTGTCATCACCATTAAAATGTGTCGCCAATTTATTTTACAATAGATACAGTATGCTCCATTCAAGAGTTTGAGGCATCCTTCAGTAGTGGCCGTCTAGTTTCCCGCTTTTATCGTTCTTACTTGCAAAATATAGAGCTTCCTTCTGAAGTATTACCGTTACTTTATATCATATATATAGGATTTTTTAATCATAATCACTGTGGAGAGGGTTCTATGAGGTCGGCAACTTACTTGCGATTCTATTTTATAGTATTACCATGTATCTCTTTTGACCCTTTGTTTCATCATTAACATGTAAATCAGAGAAGAAACAGAGTGGTGGCCGGAGACAATTGGTAATAGAGGATTTCTTACTCCTTTCAAAACAATTTAAAAATATGAGGCATGTACATTGTCTGCGTTATTTTCCGTCAAGTGCCAAGGCATTCTTAATATGCTCTAACTCGCAGAACAGAAAACTGTAATATATGAAATTAAGGACATATGGCTTAAAATGAAATCAAAAATTAAGTTGAATTCTTACATAGACTGAAAACATTTCCATTTGAACCTAACGAAATTGTATCTCCATAAAGCGGAGTAGCCAATGTCGTATTTATGTCGCTCGTGTACTGCAGAGCGGCGATAAAAGATTTAAGCCTAGCTATATTTCGAACGTTCTAATCGGCCGGTGCTTTACTCCTTGTAGAACGAAACTTGTATATATGCGGCCCAACATTCCCGATAAATAGACCCATGTCTTTTTAAGTACGGACACCAAAATCCGGATTTCCTTTAGTATGCTTCAATGGCAGTAGTTTGTAGGCCACCCGAAGTAAAACGGTCACAACAGCTGAGTTGTAACTCTCATAGGAAAAGTCCCATCTGAGGTTGTATGTGGATATGTTGCTTCTTCCGAGGATGTTTTGGAATGCTTCAGGCCCCATAATATAACTATTCAATCTGAAACACAGCAGTAGCAGTTGTGCTATATCGCTTAAAAGGTAAACCGATAATTACACTGGAATAAGGCTTTGGAGAGGCTGCTACTAACCAGAGACTCTACGACCGCCCTAGACAACAAGACTACTAACTACTGTTAAAACATTTGTTTAGTTGGAGCCCCAATACCACTAAACCTATATTCTATATAGAATAAAAAGTTAACACAGTTCTTTGTGTTAAAACATTGACTTGACCACTGGAATTCGTGTTTGCAAACGCTAGCACCAACCGAGCTAAAGTATGAATACTACCGGTTCATACATTTGTTTTGCTAGAAAGGAACTCATATAGAACTGTTGCACGTTGGGAAGTCCGTGTATGCTTTAAATTATATGCTCCGGCTAGAATAACTCGCAGTAAAAATATATGAAATGGTCGTTTCAAGCATTTCACGGTGCTGGCGACATTTTTTTATTGAATACAACTCTAGTAACTGCATTCTTTAAGCCCGCTAAAGCTCATATTTCAGGATATGAAACTTATATTTTTGATGTAGCTCCATTTTCGTAAGTTATAAACAAATTATTATAGCGATGTCGATACACAATTTTGAATCAACTCTTCAGCAAATACTATATTAAATTCATTCGGCTTCACACGTATCAATGCGATAAGAGTGTAGTAAATGTCGAGCCAATCAACATACTTTTTTTATATTAAATATAGAAAGACATTTATTTTGCTGCAGACAAAAATTGCTGTAGTATTGGTGCCGCCGCAGTCGAGCTTTCAACAAAAGATTTTGGCACCATCAAAATTTTCAAATATAAGAATCCCCTTTATATTATTTTTTATTACTATTAGTGTTAATTTAATACAGAGTTTAAAAATAAATTTTGTTAAAACCATGAAATTGTACTGGAAAAATATGTATGACTTTAATATATGTATAATACATATAAAAAGGAAGTATGCATACAAAACATATGAATATATTTAAATACGGAAAAGAAAATCGTAAAACGGACACTGCCTACTTTTTTATAGGTATGCGTAAAAGTTAAACCTAGGTTTTTCTTGTTAATTAAATAATTAATGATAACTTTTAAGAAAGGTATTCTATAAACAAATATTTCAGCCTTTCTTCTGTAATTCATAATTAACAAACCGGCAATCATGCAGCCATAATAAACAGTTTCACATCGCCATCAGATATACTCCACAGTGACATAAAGCGTCAACAATGTGCCAGAAACTCACAATCTGTGTATATTCGGGGGAATTTCTGCAGCTTAGTGCAATTTAGGCTCTCGTGTGCAATGCATGAACGTTTGACACATCACACGTCTCGCCCAGACCGCGATATGTATTTCCATGTGGGAACCAAGGAAGTAATGATTGAACGCCACAACACCAGAAATAGCGTCGGAAATAGCTGACAAATTATGCGTTCAGCGTAGTAATTAAAATATAAAAAAGAAAACACCAAAGTTTATACTTTTTTCACGAATATTTTATCATTCAATGCGTTGGTGAGATTAGAAGCCAGCATTTGTTCCGCAAGGCTTATAGTTAATACGAATATGGTCTAATACTCCTGTCGATAATAATTTATTTTTAACTAAGTTTATATGATCAAAGAAATAACGCCTACTTTTAACTCTGTGTACCCGACATTTTATAGAATTTTACGCTGACTTTCGCCTACGATTTCCTCCATAAACAAAAAGTTCAAATATAAACTTACAACTCCTTTATATCCAGCATATTAAATATTAAGTACGTAAGAAAAATTAATGCCTTTATTCTGTACATTAGGTTATCGGTTCACACATTTCAACTACATACGAGTATATAAAGCTTCACAGAGATCGTTTCTGTAGGTATGGAGACAAAACAAAGACAAAATATATTTTTCACGTCTTTCAACTCTTCTCGACTTTTTAAATAAATTTGAAAAATTCGATCTGTCACGTTTGTTGTACGTAATGATTTATTGGCATGAATATAGTGAATAGTACCAATTATGCGATTTTGTATATTCTACTAGACAAATGTAGGTCAGATATGGGAAAAAATAAATAAACACAAACATCATTAATAAACAGGTAACAGTATTTTCTAATTCAGAGTCAAGACTCCATTGAAATGGGGGTTTAAAATGACATCTGAAATACTGCAGCTCACTGGGTTATTGCATTTAGAGCACCACTGGACGTCGTGGCTTGTTATCGGATGAACCACAATCGTCGGAGACCTCATTCCATATTGATCAACTGCGTTATTATCTCGGGGAGTGCTTTTTAGAAACAATGTTTTCTGATACTGTTGTATTGTTTATCCGTTCAATCGTTGTTTATTCCGAGCGCATAAATCCTCTTAAAGCAACGAAATAATGATGGTAAAGAGGATCGCCTTACAAGTGTGCTAGGGTCGGAAGGTCTCCAATTTAGTCTTGAGGAGTAGCCACGTACAACCACATAGAACTTGGTAGGATTTCCGCGTGGACATCCATGTACATTACTAACATGCATATTCGTTTGATAATATTTAATATACTCATATACATATATACATTATCCAATTTATCTATTTATTTAAGTGTTTTTGTAGTTTTTAAAGGTTATTATCAATCATATAGGACAACCGTATTGCTTAGAGTCGGTGTCCACACGCGGTATTAGTGTGTTCACATCAAGGAACTGATTTTTTTTTTCAACAAATATTCTTAAGTAACGAGAGTAATTTAATAGTATGCTGCAATGCAAAACTCCTTTGATTTTTTCCATCGTAGCAAAAGGTTAAATTCAGTAAGCACTGGAATGCATGTTTGCAAATAACACGTAAGTATTTGTTAATACATTATTTATTGACTGTGAACGACAAGACCGAAGTGGTTTGATATTGATGCGCCCGCCATCCGCGCATTAGATCGCTTGCAGACTAGGCTCGTAATGTGTCCAGAACGCACGGACAGGTACGTTTACAAACAACGCGCGCTGTCACGCTCAGTCCCGTCGCTCTAGTAGGCTTCCGTCTCAGCCACTACAATATGGACTCAAAGGCACGTTTCATAATATATGTTTGATACTTCGCGCCCGTCGTCGCAACCGCAATAGGCTCGCAATGTGGATGCACACGGAGGTTGTGGGTTAGACTCCCACCAGAATAAATATTTGTGTGATGAGTATTTGTTTTGTACCTGGGTGTAAAATAAAAATAAATCTATATAAGTATGTATTTTAAAATATATAATTTATTATGTACGTTTTTTTTTTACTTAGTACTAGTTAGTGCTTGACCACGTTGTTATTACAGTTGTCCGATCACCATTACCCGGGCTTTGCATACTTTGGAATTTAATGACCCCATGTACTAAAATATTTAATCATTTATTACATGTTCTTATCACAAGTAAGTAGTACATGTGTTTGAAACATATAAAAATTATACAAAACAAATTTGTGAACTGTAGCAGTAAATTTTAACATTTTTCCAATCAACAATGCGCCTTCAATTTGGCAACACATCGGAATGACTGCCGTCTATCCGCGAATCTAAAAGCAATATTTGAACGCTACGTCATTACCGGACCGTGGTCATGGAACCAGCGGGATGGAATTGCTATGCATTAAACAATTTGCACGCATCACTAATACGGAACGTTCAGCTTAAAATGTTCATATCATTTTAGTCGAATACCTATTTGAGCCGATGAAGCAGATGGTACCACATGAACTTGTGAAAAATTATCTTGCCAACGTAAATAAACACATCACGTATTTATCTCGCGTTCTATGAAGTACAGAGGTGTATAGCATTCTGAACTTGTTCGTAACATGATCTTTTTATAAATAAAGTATATGTATACTTACCATAACAATGTTTTACCTACCACTTTTACATATTTAAATAGGTTAATAGTAAACAACACTCCCATATTAGAATTATACGTATCTCGGATGCCCTAAACACAAACAGCTGAAAACGCAGACACCCAGTCGTCATATAAATGTAAAATTATCATTTATATTTGTAGCCTCCGAGAATTTAACCCAGTAAAGTTGAATGGTATGGTGTCCATTATAGTACGTATGTATTAAATATATGTATATAAATACGTATCGTATACACTATTTTATTAGACTTTTAAAACAAATTATCTATACAGCCACTACGTACGTACTAAACACAAAAAAATACCAAAAATACAAAAAAAAGCCGTCAACCGTAGCATAACCATTTAAGTATAACGGATTGTGATCATTTGTTGAAAATCCTATAGAGTTGCTCATTACGCCCTGTATAGCAATAGTATGCGATAAAAAAAAACAAAAAAAAATTTTTTTTATCTAAGTATGTATTTAAAATTTTTACGTATGTCTATCAGTTGTCTGGTCACCATAACGCAGGCCCTGCCGGAGCCTACTTTGGGACCAGATGACCATGTGTGAGATGTCCCAAGATATTTATTTATTTATGTGATGTGAACGACAGAAGCAAGGAATGATAGCTCAAAGTTTAGGAAAACCTTGTTATCTGCCACCGTTAATAAATTAAATTAAAACTACTTCGCAACAATCCGCGAAAAAAGAAATCGAACAATAGTACATACCCTCCCATGCAGTGCACCGCCCGCCCTCCCACTCAGAAAACGCACAGAAATGAAGAATGCACAGAAAGAACAAGCAAATACCACCACCCGACTTATAAGTACCAACACGTGTCCACCCTCACAGCGTTGGTCATCGAGCTTCACTCTGCGCCTAGACGTTGCCGAGTCAACATTGCCCTGAAGATGCTCTGTTTTGGAGCGAAACACGTGTTAGTACTTATAGGTCGGGTGGTGGTATTTGCTTGTTCTTTCTGTGCATGCGCATGTTTTCTGAGTGGGAGGGCAGACGGTGCACTGCATGGGAGGGTATGTACTATTGTTCGACTTATTTATTCGCGGATTGTTGCGAAGTAGTTTTAATTTAATTTATTTGAGAGATATATTTTTTTACACCCAGATACTGCCGAAATACTCGTGGTCATCATACAAATTACCTTCCTGGGTGGGAATCAAACCCGCAACCTATCGCTTAGCACGTTACACACTAATTACTAGACCAAGAGGTCAGTATAATATGTAATACACTTACTCAAACTTTTGCAATGATTTAATAAAATGGTGGAAAATTGGATAAGCCTACTCACATTACATTATGATTTTTTTTTGAAAATGCTAAACTAATAGTCTTAAAGTTTTCCAGTGTTTCAAACATACAGCTTTTGTGACTATCACTTAAATTTTTTATATCTGGCAATCCTGCTCAAGATGGCGGTATCCATTCGCAGGTTCTTGCGCGCGTTTTTGAACTCGGAATTATCAGAATTTGCCGTCGAGGTGACTTCACTAATTAACTATAATGATATATGTTATGTATCACGGATGCATCGTTTCCTTTAACGTGTCAAAGTTACATGTATATTGAGTCGTCCATAGTTATTTTTATTTTATTCCATAATTGGATTGGATAAGTCCATATTATACAGAACGGCAAGATTAGTGGAAGAACTAGAGAAGCACAAATAATGTGGGATAGTAACCTATTTTAAATATTTTTTAGAAACTGAGAAATCAAAGAACATCATTTAATAATTTTTTTAAAATGTTTTAACCATTATCTTAAGATTATTCATTAACCCTTCTCTCAAGACTGTCACTGCAATCGTCGTCGACCATCACTGGATTTTCATTCACAAAGTTGCGTAAAAGTACACAGTTCGCTGAGTTCTCAGCGCTGACAAATTATGTTTGTATATATTTTTTTTATTTTACTGATGGTTCACAATTTTTTACATACTTAGGTACACCATCTACTTGTATAAAATGAATTAAATTAAAAGTACGCAACAATCCGCGAAAAAAATAATTTTAATTTAATTTATTGACTATGGAGTTCCGTAAAGTAACGCCTGATTAAATGAAATGTATGAACTGTAGCCAAAAATACAAAATTTCTATGTTTGTGCAATAAAATAAGAATTTAGCACTAGTCAAGGTCTAATTAATCAAGGCGATTTACTTACTGTCAAAAGAGTGGAAATGGGCCCCTTGATGTGAAGTAGCCACTGCTACTCACGGACATCTACATCTTGCAAATGGGGTCCAGTTCTATTTTAGGTTTTTCATAGATGTGTAAATATTGATTACTAAATTGAAACACCTGACTAGAATAAGAGCTAACGGCCAGAATAAAATCTTTATTTTCTGCACTTAATAGAAATAATGCTTAATTCTCTCATCCTACACTTAATAAGAAAAGATTAAAAGAAATTTGTGTCAGCCAGATATAACTTAAAAAATACGAACTATTTGAAAAGTACTGTATTTTTGGATTCGGTTTCACATCACATGACATGCCGATATTAGGGATGAGATACATTCACAAAAATAAATTAGTATCATAGAACATTTAAACGAATCATTGATTAACATCTGTTTTACGTAACTATCATTAATGTTAATACGTAATCTTTCCTTAGTATCTAACTTAACTAGTTTAGCTAAAGTCATGTTTTTTAAAATAATTTTCTGTGCGATTAACAGGATAATTTTATGTTAAGTAAACATTCTTATATTTTCAAAACGGCTCACTCTTCGTCCTGCCTCGTTTTCATTCCGCTACCAAAACGCAATCTCTTTCTTCTGCATGCGAAATGCGTTTAAAAATTTTGCAACGAAAACCGGGAGCTGCGCGATTATGTCATTAGCCGGCGGGTAAAAAGCGGGGGGATGTTTGAGTATGCGATGATACAGCGCAATGAGTGCGCGGCGCATAGCGCGCATAGCACGCATAGCGCCTTTGCGTCGCCGACGCTCCCGAGCCCGATGTTCGGCGTTACGATGTTTTTGCTGTAATTGGCCGAACTTTTAGGCCGGCGACGCATTCGTCCGCGAGACGCCTGCGAGCTGCTGTAAAGGTGCGAGTCAATCAAATCGTCTTCGACAAGTTACTGTCCCCCTGCTAGGCGCGGGTCTCCTCTCATAGACGAGAAGGGTTATAGGCGATAGTCCACCACGCTGGCCAAGTGGGGATTGGCGCACTATAAATGTCCTAAAAAAAATTTTTCAGGCATGCAGGTTGCCTCACGATGTTTTCCTTCACCGCAAAGCATGTGACAATTAATTTAATTTGCACAAACCTTCGAAAAATTAAAGGTATGAATCCCGATCCACCTGAGCGGGAGGCGGGTCAACCAAATAAGCTATCACGGCTTCAATAAATCTCATTGGGTCCCAAAGTAGGGAGGTCCCGTGTTATGGTGACCAGCCAACTGGTAGACATAAATCGATATTTTTAAATTATTTTTCTTACACTCATACACAGAACAAATACTCCTGCAGTATTTGTTCTGTGTATGTATTTAAAAATATATACCTATGTAAGCTTATCAGGTGCCTGATTACCATAACATAGGCTCTGCTTAGTGCCTACTTTGGGATCAGATAACCGTGGGTGAGATGGCTATTTATTTATTTATTTATCACGTAACATGATCATCTCCTGTTTCAGTTGCATAGAAAAAAAAAGGATTTAAAATGAAAAAAATTCAATGATTGACTAAGGTGTTTGAGTCTGGGCATTCCTTGTAGCTTACGCTGGACACCATAGCACCTCTCAATACTTGTTGATGCGTTAGCGCTATTAAAAGGTAACGAATGACCTGGCACAAGGATAAAGCGATCTTGGAGTCACCGATGGTCGAAGTGGGTGATCTAATTGTTAGAGGCTTTGGACGGCCCCCGGATGACAGTGTCCTCTTCCGTCTTGTGACATTGTCTTCTTCCATCCAGATTTGCTAATTCACTATCCATCCATCCATGACAATGACAAACTGAAAGTATAGACCGAATGTAGAAAACGCCACACGTGTTATCGCCCTTACATTAGTTCCGATAATTAACACATAAAAAACGCCATCCCGCAAGAGTTTTGCGGCGCGGTGCCTGGAACGATGAATTTGATTCATTATTAAGAAATTAACTACATTTCTCTCGGTCGAGGCATAACTGAATGGATCCTATGACACCTTACTAGGGTCTAGGGCTCTGAACCTTTGCCCATTTTTTTCTTACGGATAATTGAACACCTGACCCTAGGATCTTGAGCCGCAACGTTTATAGCGAATCCGCTTTACGCTTTTAGCGGTTGCCCTGAGCGATACTTATATGATTGTATTTTCTTAAGCGAATTCGCCTAGAGCGTTGGGCTGGTTCTTCTATGTGGAGACTGAAGTTACTACACTCTGTTCGGAGGACACCTGCTCCATATTTTGTT
>DWPM01000108.1:0-10298 GCA_018251615.1 Spioniades abbreviata
GGAGTAGACAAACTGCCGAACCGCTTTGCCATGTAATTGTATATACCCGACCGGAGTTGGAGTTTTTCGTGTGTCATCCGTTAAAGGACCCGACCGTGACTCTAATGAAGATACGATCGAAACAGCTGATCGCTCCAGAGTCGAAGGCAAAATAAATAGAATCGCCACAAACATCACAATGATGCGATTGCCGGAAGATTCATCTTATCACCATATAGTAATGAATAGCAAGAGTAGGTGAGACAACGCCGCGTTATACGAATGGATTATAAAAAAAAACATTCGTTATGATCGATTCTCGGCGGAGGCTGCCACACTTGACATTCGCCAGGACAGTAGTTTCCTGCAATGTAACAATTTGTAAACAAAAAGTTGTTTTTTATTGTAGAAGATATGTACTATACAGCGCCGTAGTGAAAATGTTTGTGCAGTAAAAAAGACTGTCATTTTAATTTTATAAGCAACATTTAACTCCTTCCTGCGATTGGAGGCCTTGAACATCATACGTATAGCAATAGAGATAAAGCTTTGAGAAGACAATCATCCACTGCCCCAGCGCTGGGCAAGTCTCACACAATGATAAAGCGGCCACCTCCTAGATCAATCCGCTCCATTGATGGAACATGCCTATGAGGACACAATGATTAATTGGAAACACTGAAATGAACTGGACACATGGATCTTGCCTTTGAAAAGGACACACAGGCATTTCGACGTGAATTAACCCGTTGCTGTCCCATTATTGGGAAACCGTGAACATGAGAAGGTATTAAAATATAGCCCAGAAAGGTCAAGTGTGAGCTGACTGAATTCACATGCAATGATTTATCCGAGTAGTCTCAGATGTGTGGTGTCAGTTTTTTCACGAAGTTTTGGTTCGCAGAATGATGCATCAGCATTTGAAATTAGTAAATCACCTAAATTATTGGATAATATATGACTACGTGTGGAAAAAAACCGATATTAATTAATGCAATATGAAGATATAGGTTCGGATTATTTTGTGAAATGTTTTCGAGGTAAAAAAAAATTTATTGTAAATACATCTCATGTGTTACATATATACTTACATATTATTGCGTTCGTTGGTACAACGTAAATAACTACACCTCGGCAATACTCGTGTCGCCCGAATAGGGGTGGATCACACCATGAACAAATAATTTTAAAACTGAGTTCCCATGAAGATATTGCGACCAGTAATGTCTGGAAAATTGGATTGTTCTCCCAGGATTTTATGATATGATTTGTATTTAGTATAAACATAACGATACTTCAGCAATAATTAAGACGTCATAGTCGAGGTTGGTCATACAAAATGTATGTAGATCTTGCATTTTGACATTACTTTAAAAATGTATCTATTGAGTTCGTTGTTATCAATTCAATGTCTTACTTGATTCCTTAGTTTATTATTAAATAGAGGAACCAAACTCGCATGTTACCCTTCCATAGTTAGTCGGTCACTGTCGTTTTTAGACATATGTAAGCATTTCCAAATAAAAAAGGTGTCCCATAAATATATTTTAGTAACGATGTAATTTGGTTGCATATTCGGCTCGAAATCAGCTGATACTGAAGCAACAAACGGTCACGTTATCTTGTCGAAGTATAACATAAATGTATTGTACATATCGTACGCTTAACAGAACACGGTCCTAACTGTGTATGTCCGGATTAGGGAGATGGGTCTTTGTTCCATCGAGATTGAGATATGTGTGTAAATCGAGACTTGTCTATTGAGAAGTCGAAGTAATGGTTTGATTTATTGCCCGATAAAGACAGACGTTTTTAAACTATTCTGTTACGAAAGATTCGTTTTTACGGTTTTTTTTTAATTCCCTTACGTAGTAGTATCAGATCGCTGGCAGGAAATAAGAGTAAAATTTTGACTTTTTTTATTTATATGTAACAATATTTTCTTATATTTATATACAAACTTTTTTACCCCTAAAATAATTGTTAATTGTATACTAAAATTATTAATTACATATGAAACTGTTTAAGCACAAAGTTATTACCGAGCGTTGTGAAAGTATGTAAAGGATATAATAACATTAGATTTTAAAATGGTTAGAAGTAATCGCTAGAGGAATAATGTTGAAGGCTAAGACATATTTTATATTAGGCGTGGTTCGAACAAAACACTTAGTACGTAATGTAATCCGGTGCGGAGTGTGGTTGGAGATTTACGAATGGATTGAATCGACTGAATGAGTTTTATTGCGAAAAGTTTGGTTTAAGCAATTAATTACTCTTAGCAATCGTAGTTACAAGGTCGAGATTCCCTGCGTCATGGCTGCCGAGGACGCACAAAGACAGCGAGCGCTCATATTCGAAGCCAGAGGATCGTTTGAATAGTACAGCTTTGTGGTTGTACAAACTAGTGGACAATACTCGAGAGTTATCGTTGAGTAATGTAAAAAAGCATGATTAACGCTGACGCGGTCGCGTAGTAGTGTGAAATAAGTACAATGACCCGTCACTTGTCTCTTTCCCACGCATGCCAGAGTGCTGCCATCTCGCTTCCACAGTGCGATGAACTTAAGTTCTGTTTCTTTTTCATAAGGATATTTCAATCCGTAATTCTTATAAAACGAACAGAGTGGTATTTCATGTCATGACTGCCAAGAAAAACCGGCCATGTCACACGCGTTATATTGACCCAAATAATATTCTTCATGGCAACACTGGAACGATTATTTTCTCGTACTATTTTTTTGAACTAATGACCTGATAAATCTATTGTTCAAATCCAATGGTACTCAATAAATCCAATGAAATATGTTAATTAAATAATAAATTGTAATTTTTTTTTGGTCAAGGCAAATCGATGAAACGAATAGTCGCGTATGTTATTAACGACTCAATGCGAACGGGATAAAGACTAAAATTTAACCCACTGAAGTTATATATTCTGTTCTCCTAGCCAACATGTAGTATATGGATAATATCTCTATATACTCTTCATACTGAAGATTTTGTTTGTTTTATTGAACTCGCTAATCTGAAGAACTATTAGTTCGAGTCGAATAGATCTTTTTGTGTTGGATAGTCAATTTATTGAGGAAGGTTATAGGCTATATGCCATTGCGATACGACTAATAGGATCGGAGCATCCATGAAAAATGTAAAAATGGGAAAAATATATTTGAATAGGTTTTGTCCTCAAATATACGCGGGTGAATCCGCGAGGCGGAGATAGTTTCTTATATTTCTTTAGTGACACTTTTATACTGGCAAAATTATTTGTCTAAATATTTTAGAAAACATTTTTATTATGCTAGTTACTATTATATTTCTATTTTACCTTTAATGCCTTAAAAATAAAATCTTAATAATTCAAAATTGAATGTAATAGAATAAACACGTATAAAGTTTTTTACGGTTTTGGCGGATAAGAATTTTGTAAGGTTTTCAAAATAGTTGCACTTCATTTTCAGTTAATAAGTATCGTACATTCTGCATACAACTCAGCGTTAAACTTATTTCCCGAAATGCGGGAACATGAAGGTCTACTGACTCCCAAAGAACTTCAGACCATAGAACAGCAAACTAAGACAAGTAATGTAGATTCATATCTGGAAAATTACAATCTACTTGTAAGAAAAACCCCAAGAGTGAGGATAAATAATATTTTGCAGGCTTTTTGGAACGGTATAATTGTTATTTTATTAACAACCGTTAAGTAAAAAATGCATTTATTGCATATAAATGCATTTTTTACTTTTTATACTTTACCTATTAACTTTTTAGATTCATTTATAAACGTGTACGAATACTACAAGCTTAGAAAAGAGAGTTATTTAAAATCGTATGAGACGTTCCGAATCCTCAACAATGTCGCACCATTTCTCATGATACCAGTCGCAATAAAGCCCGATGGTGTATTTCTCAAGACTTGGGCAATTATGCGAGTCTGCGCGGCTTACCTTCTATGTTTGATAATTCCTGTAAGTAATAGAATTTATGAACACACATAAATTAAATTGAGGCTTGATTTTACTAGTTATGTCGGCACCTCTTCGTTATGGGTGGTAGTTTTAATTTAATTTATCAACTATGAAGTTCCGCAAAGTAACGGCTTATTCAATTAAATATAGTATAATTTTTTTATGTTAACGAATTAGCAAACGGGCGTGCAGAACACATGGAGTTATGTGTTCACAGCAGCCCATAGACGGTCACCTACAACTCAAATAAAACCGAAATCCTACCTGAAGATACAATTGCATCGCTACTCCTGACTACTGAGATGGTTGTCTCGCTTAAGTGTGTAAAACACAAGGACTTGCCTGCCTCGGTGGAATGTGAATGTGGCGGTGGTACTGCCCAATGCCCACTAATGTTTTCTATAACCCACAAAATTCTATGAATAACAACAGAATCATTGTGGCGTCGAAATTTAGAGAAAAAGTTTGAGACGTAAACGTGGGGTCGGTTATAGGCGAACGGCTCCGCAGCAACAGGTCCAAATGTTTCGTTCAATATTTGATTTGTTTCTAGATTGTGGTGTCGATGGCTCCGGCGTGTGGCACATTCAATATTGTGTTAGTGGCTCTTGAAGCGATATGTTATGTTGATCTATACTTGATGTTTCATGTTGCGTACTACGGAACCAAAAATCAACTTATTTACCATCCATACCTAACAGCCAAGAATTATTTAACGGTAATTGTTTTATAATTACGTTTTATGACTTATTTATTGTGTATTTGTTTGTATTGATAAAATATAACTACACACACACACAGCAAAATATCTGTATAAAAAGTGTTTGAACGGTTTTCGAACTACGAATTATCGTTTAATATGTTCTAGATTTCATTAACGGGCGTCGCAGTTTCCAAACAATTATAATTGCATTTAATGCTGAATTTTAACGAAATTTAATAATTGACTGTGCTTAATGGTGTACTGACGTGGGATTTAGGTCTCGATGTGTTTTTTTCAACGCCTGCTGTATTTCGCAGTACTGTCAGAAGATACGTTCAAACAATGTAAACGCATTAGAATTATTTTCTGTAATGTTTACAATTGCTTTGTGTGTAAATAAATAAATAAATAAATATGTGCATTATACGAGCATCAATATATATCTACACTTCCTTGAATCAATACAGACACTTGAAGTTGATAGAACACGCAAATAAAGCCATTCGGGTGGTAATCCATTAAAGATCAGTTGGTACTGTGGTTCCAGTGGTCCAAAGATGATAGCAGCCTACAAAGCAGATCTCTCCTAACAGTGACCCATATGTATTCATATATATTTACTCGAGCGATGGTAACCGATATGGTCTCTCCATTGTCAAGAGTCGAATTAAAAAGAAAAAGAGTTGTATAAAACGTTGGTTTCATTTTATGGGTAGTGTTTAAAAAAACGTTTAGTCAATACAAATGGACAATAAGTTGGTTAATGGTGGGATGTTTAAAATTAAAGGTATGTATGTATTTTTAATGACACATTTTATAAAAAATAAAAATAAAAAATATTGTCCAAAAATAAAATGTTTAAGGTCCGACCACCCTCATCACCTATGGGCATGAAAAATAGATTACGTCTGATTATCAGACCTACCGAATATACATATAAAATTTCATAAAAATCGGTCAAGCCGTTTCGAAGAATTATGGCAACTAACACTGTAACACAAAAATTTTATACATATAGATTTCTGCTATTTCCAGGGCTAAGAAGGTGTACGTGGGCGGTCTCTGTACGTACAGCTGTGGCATGATGATGCTGTGTCTTCTGCGCGCTCGGGCCACCGTCATCCTCTTCAGCTGGACGGCAGGTGTCATGTACTCCACACTCTTCACCATGCCCTATCTCCTGGTCGCTCACTATCACGCTACCGGCATGGTGGGTATAATTCCGGGTCTTGTAATTAATTTAAGTTCATTGTAGCAACAAGCAATATAATACTAAATTGAATAGGTATGATAAAAAAACGATTTTAATGCACAGAGAAAAAAAATAAAAAACTTTTACATTAATGATGGAATTATCAACAACCCATACTGACCCACCACTGCTGAGCACGGGTCTCCTATCACAGATGAAAAAGGTTGTAGGCTATGGCCTATGGTCTATGGTCCACCAAGCCAAGTGCGGATTGGCGGAGTTATGACTCACTTATAGAGTGGCGGGATGATAGAATACTCGGGTTCTAAATACTTCAATTCTGGAGCTGAATTACCAGATATATATGTAAATAATTATATCTGTTATAGGTATATAAAATACTTAAGTTATAGATACCAGCAATACCAGCGAATCGCTTGTGATCGTTAGGCGCCCACTCGGTAATTACACGGCACAACAACGGAACATTTATCGCAATAAAATATTCATTTATCAGACTATATTCGCAAGCTTCATTGAAATCTGAGTTCAAAACCCAGCGCCCTCACCCCGATTCGCTTCCAACCAGCTTTTACTTGCCTTGTAATTAAGACTCGTACCTATAATCATGCGAACGGTAGCCTACGAATCATTTTCAATGAGGCACTGGAACTGTTTTCATTATACCAGTTAACAGACCATATTTATTTGTATTTTAAATGCATCGAATTACTCCAGATCCAAGTAAAAAACCGCTGAACGTTCGAATTAGGTCTTCAAAAAGGCAACGTCTTGTTTATGCAGCATATCTTATAGTTTTTATTATCTTTAAAGGTTTTCAAACTAGAAACAGGAAGTTTTTATCACATATTATTAAAATACCGTGCTGCGACCGTTTTCACAAACGTCATGAAAAATCCGCAAAACCGTCATTACGCTTTTTTAAAACAGCCCAAAAGGCACAGACAAGATATGCAAAGTAAGGTGTATTTTAACGTGCCTCACGTGGCTAAAATTTTGGAGACCGATTAATATCTACACAGCATTATGATATTATGAAAAAAAGGTGGGCTATAGGACATATTTCATTTTAGACCAAGTAAGAACACCGCCATCTGTTGAACGTAACAGCGAGTCATATTATTTATATTTATTAGACTGAGCCACATCATTGCGTGGACTGTACCCGGTAGTACTTGGTAAAAAAATATGCACCGACTGTACGTGCCAAACAGACAGTTGGGCCACCTGATAGAAAACGGTCACCGGTGCCTATGAACAAGTGCGACACCAGTTATGACGCCAATGCGTTGCTGTAAGACTCTCCTTTAGCAGATTTTTTCGAAGAACCCCATATAACAGCGCTTTAAAAATGCCTCGGGAGGAAGATCGTTCTATAATTTAAGATACAAATAAAAACAAATCGCCTGTATTTTTTTTTCCAGTGGGACAGCGAAGGCGGTGGCAGCGGCCAGGAGCGGGGCATCGGAACCGACGTAGCAGTGGTCAGCAGCTGTGTGTTCGTGGGCCAGCTTTGCGTCTCCGTCATCATGGGCTTCGCGGTCAAGATCACGGGGTCCACTGCCGCAGTTGTCGCCGTGGCTGCTACTCTCGCCGGCGCAGCTGCTTTCACCGCCACGAAGATTACGTATCTTGATCTGTAATTAGTAGCAGTCAAGTTGGCTTTTCCGTTTTGAGATTTCTGGTTTGACGTTCATATGAACACTAACGCTCGTTTTTAAAAGTTTCATATAGGTTGTCTTATTTATTATTGAGTTATGTACACAACAAAGGAGTAGAATCTAGTCGAACAATTTCGAGCCTCAAGGGGAACAGACAGACAGAGCAACATGCTACCATAATACTTGAACTGGTAATCCTAGATATCTTGCTCCAATAACAATTGTTGAAAAAAATTGATTTGATACAAATGTTGACATTCTTCATGACTTTATGGGTTATAAAGTAGATTATTATTGATTATACATAGGTGTGATGCTTATGTCAAACGAGTCACTGGAAAACTTGTCAGGTTACGTGGCCCCTAGTGGTTAAATTGGTCTTGCCGAAGGTAACTTTAAATATGGCTATATTATATCTAAAGTCATAGATGACTTGGTGCTGCTAAGGACTGAAATCTTAGTGAAGTATGTCAACATTAGACCTACCTACTTCCTTAGACCTACACAGCTATCCATACTATATATATATATATATATATATATATATATATTATAAATACGAAAATCAAACACTGAACCGATTTTGATGAAATTTAGAATGAAAAAAGTTAGGGAATGAAAGTGTATATAAAACATTCAATACGCTTAACCAATTATACTGAATTTTGGCACGAAGATAGTGTTAACATTAAACGTCTTTTTACTTGGCGTATATTTTTCTGCTGCATATTGCAGTATTTATGTATGATTTATTATATTGTTCATTTCATTAGGATATTTTAGTAGATTTTGAGATATTTAACTACTTATTGGATAGTTATAAACGACACGGCAATAAATAAGGAAAACTGTTAGATATAAGAAAACTCCTTGAAATTAAGCTATGTACAAAATAGGAAATATGAAATATAATGTATAGTCACCTAGTCACATTATCATTATGTAAATCTCATTAATTTGTTTACGGATATTAAAAACATTGAATATATTTGTAATAACTGTACGCCTGTTATGTGATATGATTTAATTAATACGTAGATATATTTACTTTGTAATTTAAAATAACTAAGTAATTAATAAATGAAATAGTATATAGTCTGATATTTATTCAATATAATTATGGCTTACATGAGAATGTGATTATATAAAAATAAATAAAGTAATTACCTAATTAAATGTAATTGTCATAATTACTAAGTGAATTGTCGTTCTCTCATTGTATCCTCAACTCTTACGTAAATCTTATCCTTCACAGTAACTTTCTAGAAAGAAAATGACTGCTATTAAAAGCAGTTGAGCTGCATCTGCGGAAAATTCGTCGAAAACCATTCGTCGAAAACAATCCGCCGAGAACAATTCGTTGAAACCGCACTTCGTGGTTAATTGTTAGGTCAATTGTTTTTACGACGAATAGTTCTCGATGAATTGTTTTCGACGAATTGTTCTCGACGAATTTTTCAGAAATCATTGAGTTGTGGTGGAATAAGTTACATGTATTAATCCGACGAGTAAAGATTCCATGACCTCGTAGCTCAAATTGGTTATTATTTTATTTATTTTGTTGCCAATCTACAGTCTTACGTCTTAATTATTGCTATAGTCTCTAGCCAAAGGAGGTCTGGAAGAAATCGTCACTACAAAAAGCGATAGAGATGATTTTCTTTTGTACTATATCTTATCTGTCGTGTACAATAAAGTATACTAATGGATTGAAACTTCGCGTTTATTCAATAGATTTTTAGGAATTCAAAAACCTATTACAGGGTTTGTTTTACTTTCATTTCATTGTAAACAAATCTCCCGTTTATATCGCCAAAATGATGCAACCCTTTCCAAATGAAATTTTTAATGTCAAATACTATCACTTAGTTAGAATTAGAGTTTATCATGTTGAATGTATTTCTATATTTGTCATATTCCCCGCCTGCTTATGATTCATGTGGCTTGTGGAGGGTATGGCATTACAGGTTAGCAGATTGGAATGTGATGCGGCACTTCTTTGCATCATATCCTTGGCAGCAGCTTTGCTTCTCTTCTGAAGATCTATCGAGCTGGGCGGATGGTGTAGCTAATGTCGTACGTCAAGCGATGGAGTATTTCATCCCTTTTTCCGACGTCCATAACAGTAGAAAAGCTCGCCCATGCTTCAACACCGACTGAGCCAATGCTGAGAACCGCAAACATTCGGCGTATCTTTCCTGGGTTGATGCTCGAGACCGCAAAGCACCGGATATAAACTTAAAGAAAAAAGCCTTTAACCAAGCCGCCAAGTTTTACAAGAAGGCACTACAGAAGGTTCATTTCAACCGCATTAAACACTTCGCCGCAATGCTCTCTGAGCAACCATTTGAGAGTAGAGCTTTTTGGTTTCGGTCGCGGTCGAGACTAACTTCTGCCGACTGTCAGAGGCTCACATCACAAACAAGGAGGTCCTGAAAACGTTGCGGAGTTTGGACTTGAAAAAAGCGAGTGGACCTGATGGCATACCCGCACATTGTTTTAAAGACATGTGTGCCAAGTTGTCATCGACGGGTGTTCATCACAGCCGATGATTACGAACGCCGGAGTACCTCAGGGGTCCGTTCTCTCCGCCACTCTTTATCTGCTGCATATCAACGATACGCTTATTCCCGGTATCTATGGGTATGCAAACGACAGCACAATGGTGAAGAGGTACCTGCCGAATGCTCGCGCCAGTAAAGACCAAATACAGTCCGAAAGAGAGGCCATGGTTGAACGGGTGAATCTCACGGTAAAGGCAGTCTTTG
>DWPM01000109.1:0-10281 GCA_018251615.1 Spioniades abbreviata
TCCGCACTTGGCCAGCGTGGTGGACTATGGCCTACAACCCTTCTCGCCTATGAGAGGAGACCCGTGCCCAGCAGTGGCACAGTAATGGGTTGATGATGATGATGATGACTGGTTTCGGTGGACCCTCTGCTGTTACAATTCTACCATATGCCCAAAACTCGTCTAAAAATGTGACGATTAGATGAGTTATTACAAGTAATAGTCGCTGACCATTAAGGCCTATCCGCACACAACAGTGCCGGCACAGTGCCGACACGTACCGATCAGTAACGTATCGATCAGTGTCAGTGAAATATGATATTGTAGCAAACATTTTGTACGACGCTATTCGTACTCGTCGGTGACAGTGACGTTCAGTGATATCAGTGCTGCGCCGACATTCGCCGTGATCCGACGTGAATTTGTAGCGGACAATATTTTGCCTGAGACGGTCGCAGTGTTTCAAGATGGACGACGAAAAGTTGATCGAATTGGTCCGTGTACACCCTGCAATTTACGACCTTTCACATAGAAAATACATGGACAATAATTTTAAAGCAACATGGAATAATATTGGGCTAGAATTGGGCGTAAGCGGTATGTACCTATGTATCTATCTATTTTATGGTTTTTGTTTTTGAATATAGTTAGAAAGTTATTTACATGTAACTGGACTGGAAAATAAAATAAAAATATGTATTCTGTACGGTATGTATTTATCTATATTAATATTATAAATGCAAAAGTAAACTGTCTGTTCTTCTGTCTGTCTGTCTGTCTGTTTACAAAAAATAAAATGAATCTTATAAACAGGTTCGACTAGGCAGGTAGGTACGAAGTATTAATTTATTTATATTCTCCTCTCTTGGCCATCTAGCCATCCTGATTCAGCGTTTAAGTAGTTTTTAAATAATTCTCTGGTCATGAAAGCTTCGTTTGTGGCATTTCCACCCTGTAAAGGGAGATGGCGAAGTATGTCTCCACTTTCATTTGCCTCTTGTACATTTCTTGTTTTATGAGAATATGTATCATCGACATGTTTCTTTATAAAATTATGTAGAATTAATGTTGATAGTATCATATAGTCTACATTTTCTGGCTTAGCTTGAATTGGTCTAAAATATATCCGAAATTTTTGTGCCAATAACCCAAAGGCATTTTCTACGACTCTTCTGCCTCGCGATAAACGATAATTAAATATCTTTTTAGATACATCCAAATTTCGTCCTGGATAGGGTCGCATCAAATAGGGTTTTAATGGGAATGCCTCATCTGCGAGAATTACATAGTGAGTTGGTGTATCTGTGCCTGGTAATGGTGTATCTAAATTACTGTTTGCAAATATGCCACCAACGCTGTTCTTACCATATGAACCCACACTGACAGCGATAAAATTGTAACGAGCATCTACAAGAGCTAACAAGACGATTGAAAAGGTTTTCTTGTAGTTAAAGAACAAAGGAGCCGCTATTGGCAGGAGCCTGTATAGTAACGTGTTTTCCATCTAATGCTCCCAAACAATTAGGAAAATTCCAGTTACTATAAAAGTCATTAGCAATGGATAGCCACATCTCTGTTGTTGGTTTTGGTAACATTTCTTTAATTAAAGTCTCCACTATTATTTTGCAGGTTTCTTTAACAATTTCATGTACTGTGGTGTGTCCTAAACGGAAACTGAATGATATTGTTTTAAATGAGTCCCCTGTTGCCAAAAATCTGAATTAAAAGAAATACATACATCAAAATTTATAATTTATAGGTGATTTTTTATAAGAATATATTGGTATTTTAATGAAATAAATTATGTTAAGTATTTAAAATTATTGTGGTATGTTTGTATTAAACGGATGTTTTTGTTTCAGGTCTAATATGTAAATCAAGATGGTCGAACATAAGGGACAACTTTAGAAAGAATATTACTAAAAGTGGTCAAGGTCGCAAGTCATCAAAGCCCTATAAATATCATGAGCAACTAAGTTTTTTGGTAAATTTTTTTGACGACAGAAATAACTTTGAAAATGTCAATGATGAAGACGTTACAACACAAAACGATGAATCCAATATTCCAGTATCTTCTCTGCCGACTCAAGCAATATCGCCCGCTTCTGAATCCCACCCTATTGATTCGCTGACATATTCGCCGACTCCATCACCAGCTTCTCAACATTCTCATGCTTCGTTAACGAATCAATATGGGTCATCATTATCATCAAGAAGTCGTGGATCCAGAGGACGCAAGGAGTATAATAAAGATTCTGTAAGAACAGCTTCATCAGAAGTTATGGATTATTTAATTCGCCAAAACGAGCATCCGGTTGACATATTTTTGGCATCTCTTGCTCCGACATTAAAAGAATTGCACCCTTGTGATTTATTTGATGCTAAATCAGAAATGTTTGCGATAGTTCAAAAGTACGAATCAAAACTTTTGAGAAACAAATTTCCAAGGCGTGCGTATGAATCAAGCACAATTACAAGCCAAAATAGGTCTAATGTGACAAATTTGGAAACTGTTATGGTGGAAGATCATGGAAGCGCCATTACGAGCCAAGACAGGTCTAATGCGATTAACTATGAAACTGTTGTTATGGACAATAATTTAGATAACCGTATTGTACTCGTCAAAGATTCCAACAACAAATACACAATTAAGGGGTTCTACAATTCTTTCAAGTAAACATAAACCTAATAATATAAAATAATTTGATTATAATTTATTGTTTTATTGACACATACCTCAAACAGACTGCTAGACGTTCCCTTGGTGGTATAGCCTTTCTCCAATGAGTATCTTGTTTCCTTAATTTTTCAGCAAATTTAGATAAAAGTACGTCGAAACAATGTTTTGACATCCTGAAATACTCAAAAAACTTTGATTCATCATCTATAAGATGTTTATATAGGGTAGCGAACTCTCCTTCTTCTTCTCTTTTCCTCCACGCGTTATGAACCCATTTCCTTCTTCTCACATAAATTCCTTCGTCTTCATCTAATATTAAAGCAATCGCTGCTAACTGTGATCTTGAATATCGAGGCATTTTACAAGCACGTCAAACTGCTGCAAGGTAATAAAAAACACTGCACGCGTCGCGTCGGTACTGATATGTATGAATAGCACGTCACGGAACTGTACGGTACTAAACTGTCCGTCACGTGTCGGCACTATTGTGTGCGGATAGGCCCTTACCCTTCATGTGGGGCCATGTTGTGGCACATAGTTAAAAAAAATCGTTACAACCTATAAAGTTGTCGCACTAGCGACATCTAGTGTCAAGTAGCATTAACAAATCAATTACTAAATTTCATATTACAATTTTATTATTCAAATTGCAAAACAATATTTAAGGTTTATATTTTTATCAACATAATGTCAAAAACTAAACTAAAATCATTGATCAGAAAGCGTGGTGGAGTTAAAGGCAAACTTACAAATTTTAAAAATTATTTAAGCATTGTGCAATCTTCTCCAGAATTAAGCGTTTTGCAAATAGCGGAACTTCGGTTGCGCTTTAGTAAAATCGAGACTATTTACGATGAATTTGATATGTTACAGACTGAAGTTGAAATGCTGTTGGACGGGTCTGACAATCAAACTGAAACTCATGAACAAACAAAAGAGAACTCTGAGACATCTTCTCGACGTATATTTGAGGACGAATACTATGCAACAGTTTCGGCAGCTCGGGTTTTAATTGATTCACAAAGTAAAAAACCTTTCGATGATCAGTCTGAGGTAGGCTCTGTGTCTTCAGTTGGCAAAACACACAAACAAACATTTGTTAACTTACCTAAAATTGATTTGCCTCATTTTTCGGGTGGATATCATGGCTGGCTCGAATTTAGAGATACATACGTTTCTTTAATTCATGAAAATGATTCAATAAATACAATTAACAAATTTCATTATTTGAGAGCATCATTAAAAGGCAGCGCTGCTCTTATCATTCAAAGTTTGGATCTCAGATCGGAGAATTATCAGATAGCTTGGCAATTGCTCTCTGAGAGATATGACAATGAGAAATTGTTGGTTACAAACTATGTTAACGCATTATTTAACGTGGATCCAATCGTGAAAGAGTCTAGTAAGGCCTTAAGAAATGTAATCGATGTTACAAATAAAAATCTACGTGCCTTGGCTACGTTAGGACAGCCCACTGATCACCGGGACACGTTGATAATTTATATTATGAGTAATAAGTTAGATAGTGTTACCTATAGGGAGTGGGAAGAGCGTAGGAATTCCATTACTTCATCTCCTAATCTTAGTTTTTTCTTAAAATTTTTATCGAATAGAGCAGATTTGTTTGAGTCGCTAGAGGAGTCAAAATTTAACAAATTAAATCATAAGCATGATTTGTCTTTCACATCGAATTATTCGAAACCTAAATAAATACTTCATCGCTTCTACCTCCTTTGACAAAGACCGGAAGCCACATCATTCTTGTCCTTTATGCAAAAAGGAGCATGCATTATTTCTTTGCACTGCATTTAGAGCTTTACCAGTTGAAACTCGTATACAAAAGGCGAAGAGTTTTAAGGTATGTTTAAATTGTCTATGTCAAGGACACGTTGAATCGCGGTGCCGCTTAACACACTGTAAATATTGTAAGCAAAAGCACAACACGTTACTCCATAATGAAACTTCATGTCAGATTGAAACTACCGCTGATAATGTTGTTTTATCTGCTGGTGGGTTCTCTACCATGGAAGACGTCGATCTTTCTTTAAAAAAGTCCTCTTCTGTTGCTACACCCAACTATGTCTTGCTGTCCAGAGTGTTAGTGAAGGCGATAGACAAACAAGGGAAATCTCATACTGCACGAGTTCTTCTGGATAACGGAAGCACAAAGAATTTCGTAACACAGAAATTCTGCGATAAGATAAAGCTGCATACCTTTTTTACTAACTCGAAGGTATCTGGTATCAAGTCATATATGCAAAAGTTCTAAATCGTGTTCTTTAGATCTAGACTCGTTGAATGGAAGCTACAAAACAAGCATTGATTGTTTTTTACTGTCTAATATCACCTCGTATATTCCTTCAACATATATAGATTGTTCAAATATAAATATTCCATCGGGAATACATTTAGCTGATCCATCATTTAATGTGCCCTTTGAAATTAATATTTTAATGGGCTCTGAAATATTTTGGAATGTCCTAGGTGCTAATCGTATTCAGGTCGGTAAAAATCAGCCTACGTTTTTCGAGACGAAGCTGGGATGGTTAGTTTCGGGAAGTATTCTTCAGCCGAAATCGCAAAATCCAATGTGGATGGCTAGTCAAGATTCAATTAATTTAACCTTTGATGTATCGCGATTCTGGGAATTAGATACTGTTTCTGTTAAACATACGATGACGCCAGATAAACGGTTTTGTGAACAAAACTTTGAAAATACCACAATCCGTGATTCTACTGGTCGTTTCGTCGTGACATTGCCGTTGAAAGAGTCTCCTGATATATTGGGTGAATCGTATCAACGCGCTATGGTACAATTTTTATCTTTAGAACGTCGCTTACAAAATAATAATAATCTTAAGCAACTATATACAGAGTTTCTTGTAGAGTACGAGCGTCTGGGTCATGTCAGAATCTAAAACCTTTAATCCAAATTTACGATCATATTTTTTGCCGCATCATGGTGTTCTTAATGAGGAAAGTACTACTACAAAACTTCGAGTAGTTTTTAATGCTTCCTCACCTACATCAACAGGCAAATCGTTCAATGACATTCAAAGGGTTGGACCTACGATACAAGATGACTTATTATCTATTTTGTTACGTTTTCGTCAGCATTTGTATGTCGTAACTGCTGACATAGAAAAAATGTATCGGCAAATTTATATTGTTGAGTCACAGCGTCCTTTACAACAAATTATATGGAGGTCGCATCCTTCACATCGAACTAAAGTTTATAGTCTCAATACTGTGACTTATGGCACGGCATCTGCGCCTTATTTAGCAACAAGATGTCTGCACAGTTAGGATATGATTCGAATAATCAAGATGTAAAACCTCATGTCATGATTTTAACGTCGATTATTTTTTATCAGGTAGAGATACCATAGACGAAACTATTGCCTTGAGTAATGGGGTTGTCGAGTCGTTAAAATCCGCAACGTTTCAACTTAGAAAATGGCATTCAAATAATGAGAAAATTCGTCAGCATTTTTCAAAAAGTATTGAAATGTCAGTTTCAGTAGATATTTCTGCAAATGAACGATCAAAGACATTAGGTTTGATGTGGAATTGTTCTGAGGATACTTTTACATTTTCAATTAATGTTAATCTAGCTGCAAAGGTTTATGAGCGTTTAATACTCTCTACAATTGCGCAAGTATTTGATCCTCTTGGTCTTGTTTCACCATGTATTGTGGAAAACGCAGTGTTCTTGGAATGAAGAAGTTTCTGAGACTATTAAAACAGCATGGTCTAATTTTTCAAGGTCTCTTCTTTATTTAAACCACATTTCAATAACTAGATGCATTCAATCAGAACCTTCTTTAGACATTACACTTCATACATTTACGGATGCATCAGAGAGAGCTTATGGTGCGTGTGTCTATATACGTGCATTATATAAAGACGCCTCAGTTAGTGTTCGTCTTTTGACATCGAAAAGTAAAGTCGCTCCCTTAAAACCTCAAACTACTATTCCCAGGTTAGAATTGAGTGGGGCGCTACTTGGTGCTAAACTTTGTAATAAAGTAATTAAGTCATTAACCTTAAAGTGTTATGGCTGTGTATTATGGACTGACTCTGCTATTGTGCTGGGTTGGTTAGGTGGCTTACTTTTAAATTTTAAAACGTTTGTTCGTCATAGAGTTTGTGAAATACAGGAACTCTCTAAAGATGCCAGCTGGCGATACGTACCGTCTAAGGAGAATCCTGCTGACTTGGTTTCCCGTGGTATGAACGCTAAAGAGTTAGGTATTTCACATATGTGGTGGAAGGGTCCTCGATTTCTTTACTTAGATCATTCACAGTGGCCATGCAATCTAAATAAAAACACTAGTAGTCCTCTACCAGAGATGATTGGTAAATCGTTACATGTTAGTTATGAAAATTCAATTATTAATCCATTTTCTACTTTAATAAAACAAGCTTCATCATTTAATAGATTACGAAGAGTATGTGCGTATGTATTAAGATTTGTAAATAATTGTCGTAATAAATTACATAAAAAATTACAGGGTTGTATTACTTCAGAAGAACTGCAAGCAGTTGAAACCGTTTTATTGAAAGTAGCTCAAACTGAATCATTTCCAGAAGAGAGAGCACTACTTCTGACTAATAAAGGTCTATCTGCTAAGAACAGGCTTCTTTCTCTTTCACCCTTTTGTGATGACTTCCATCTTATTCGCGTGGGGGGAAGACTCGGTAACACGAGTTACGACTTTAATGTTCGACATCCAATTCTCTTAAGCAGTAAACATCATTTGTGAACTTATATTTACAGTTATTCATTTGTCAAATATGCATGCTGCTCCTTTGCTGCTTTTAAGCTACAGTTCGGCATCGCTATTGGGTTATAGGGGGCAGAAACTTAGCGAAAAAGGTTGTACATTCGTGTGTAAAATGCTGTAGGTTCCGTGGTAAAATAGTTCAACCTGTCATGGGTAATTTGCCGCGGGAACGGGCGGAATTAGAATTTCCCTTCTTAAATACAGGCGTAGATTATGCAGGGCCGATCATGATATCTAATCGGAAAGGTAGGGGTAGTATATTAGTCAAATCATACATTTGCGCATTTGTGTGTCTTGCAACTAAAGCCCTTCACTTGGAGCTTGTTTCAGATTTGACTAAGGAAGCGTACATAGCTGCACTAAACAGATTCATAGCTCGTCGTGGTAAGCCACGCACTCTTTATTCAGACAACGGTACTACCTTCCAAGTTACATTTAATGGGTTAACTTCAGTCTTGACTCCATCATTGGCATCGGATGTAGCTGAAAAGGGCATCGAATTTTCCTTTATTCCTGCGTACACACCGCATTTTGGGGGATTGTGGGAATCTGCTATCAAATCTATTAAATTTCATTTGCGACGTATCCTAGACCTTACGCATCTCACTTATGAAGAGATGTCTACTCTATTGATTCAGGTTGAGGCCATTTTAAATTCTAGACCTCTTTCTCCATTATCAGATGATCCCAATGACCTTTATCCCCTAACTCCAGCTCATTTCCTTGTAGAAAGATCAAATAATTTTATTCCTCATCCACAGATCGTCAATGCCAAAGTGACATCGCTGCAGAGATGGAAAAGGATAGAGTTTTTAAAACAACATTTTTGGAGTCGGTTTTCTAACGAATATGTATTGTGGCTTCAACAGAAAACCAAATGGCATCGTTCACAAGGAAAGCTTCGTAAGGGCACTCTTGTCATCATCAAAGACTCTACCGCCTCTTTTATGGCTACCTGGTAGAGTCATGCGAGTAATACCCGGCGGAGATGGAGTTGCTAGAGTCGCCGACATAACCACAAAGAAGGGAGTAATTCGACGTGCCTTCAACAACATTGTTCCCCTTCCAACTGCCAGCATGGAAGACGCATCGTAGAGGCCGCAGTATGATCAGAATCCTTAGAAAATATATATTTTCAAATACACTCCTCAATTAGAATTTACGCGCCGTTTCGACTTGAGGGTGGCAGTGAAAAAAAAGGGACTGAGGGTGATAGGAAGAATATGTCATTTTTTTGTATTGTCATCCACAACTGTTTTTGTTGGCTCTAATACAGCACCTATATTATACAGTCCTTTATTTTCCGCAATATACTAATAATAAAGTATACGGATTCGCTCCACCTAGTATTTTGAGACAGCTCAAACACCGCCATTAAATCCGATTCTAGGCATTTTGTTGGTCCTGTTTGGGAATCGAACCCCAACCCCCGGCATAGCAGTTTTCTAAACCAAGAGAGCAGTAAAACATGAGACGATGGTTCTCAAACCAAAGCATAACTTGAGACAAATTATTATCATTGTCTTATACGCCTCATATTTGTAGCCAGATTTACGGATTTTGTATTAAAAGGCCTCAAACGCAATGTCACCTCAATATGAAGCGATAATCTCAGTTCTCAGGAATAGCGACGCAGCTGTGTATAACTTCAGATAAGATTTCGGTTCTTTTTAAATTGTTTGTAAATTATGCCCTACAGTGAGCACTTAACACCAGGTTTCCTGCACGTCCGTTAGCTACTTCTTTAACATAAAGAAAAATAAAAGTTTTTTTTTTAATAAAAGCTTTTATGACTTGTAAATAAAAAGAACTAAAAATTAAAAATAATTAAAACATGAAAATAATAATTATATATTTAAAAAAAAACCCATAAACTTTACACATTGTATTAAATCATTGCGTTTTTATGTCTGTGACACAATTTTTTTATAAATAAAAATGTGTTAAATTGTGATTGCTAAAGAAAAATAATTAAGATGTACTTAATATGCTAAATGTTCTATAAAAATGTAACACGCTTCATCGGTAAAATCGCTTCAGCTCAATCGGTGGCCGGGAAGTGGATCGAATTTAACTTGCAAGATTTAGACAAGGTTAAACTAAATTAAATAAAATTTTTCTCTTAAGGTTCTGTCTTTAAATATATCAAATATTTTTTTAAAATTTTTAATAAATCGAAAAATAAAAATTATAATGAACTTCAATTCCAAATTTAATTTTCATTTGAGAGTGCTTTATTAAGCGAGCATTACATATCACATTTGCGACGAGGACCTTCAATAATGTGTTGTATATTGATTTTGAACCGAACACAATGTAGGGCCATGAACTTTTTATGGCAAATAACGTCTTAATGAGACAGGATGACGTATGGCTGCACAGTGAATCAGGATCGGATCAGGATCGCGATCGAGTTCGATTCGAGAGAGAAGTGAGAAAAAACAGAAGATTGATATAAATCAATATTCGCCGACATCGGTTATGAGCCATCTTGTGGCCGACGCCTTAGGATCGGTGCACAAAGTAACGTCATTTAAAATGAAAATATATATTACTAAATAAAGTATATTTTATATATTCTGCGCCAACTGGGGGCGACTACAAACTTATCGGATCTGAAGTGAAGTTTATTTGTTAATTTTATCTTATAATACTATGCTTATTTACTAACAACTATGGGCTTTGTCCAAAATAAAAAAGTTATTATTATTAATATAATTATACCTATTATAATATTATTAATATAATAAAACTGTAAAAGGGGTCAATTAGGTACATTGAATATAAACTAAAAAAATGATTCCAGGGGAACTTTTTACACATAGCCCAAACTCT
>DWPM01000110.1:0-10278 GCA_018251615.1 Spioniades abbreviata
AATTGCAGTAAATTGTGAATAATGTGCTTATATATTTGTTTTTGAAACAAATACTTTACCTAAATTACTTATGTTAAAGTCGTAAAAACGCAAAAAGTTATAAATAAACTTTACTACATATATGTATACTTAAACTTAAAAGTATTTATTATCTATGGAATGTTTCGTATGGACGGGCTAATCTATTTACTAAAACTACTACGCTTAAATAACATTTAGAATAACGGATTATAACGATTCTTAATTAAATAATCTTACTGAATATTACATTAACTAACCTCCCACGAAATTAAAAAAGCTACACAAAAAATCCGTTTCAAAAATGGTTGGAAATTTTGACTGTGACCTTTATAAATAATTTAGTATTGTAAATTTTCATACAATTCATCCGCATGGATACGACATGGCTGTAATGTGATCGCAGAGCACGAAGTCCTGCCTACAATAAACCGTTCTAACTTGTGTCTATCGCTTGCACACAAACGTATTAGCTACAGCACAGCAAATTCCACGATGACGACCCATCTAAGCCGGTGTTTAACATTAAGAGAATTATTATAATATTAATACATTTTAACGGTGACGGATTAAGCAATAACATTACAAGGTAATCTGGATGCCTGAAATTTCTAAAGATTATTTATGACCCTTCATATTTATGGCAAGAGCGTGCGCCTATCAGTGTGCCAATTAGAGATTTATTATTATGACGATGATCAGTAGAAAAATCTATTAAATTGCATTTATTGGCCAATAATTATCATTAATAAAATTTGTCAATTATTATAACCCAAAGAGGTTCAGAGCAGATACAAGTTAATCACATCAAATACGTGCTTGGAATTGGTTTTATTTTCTAATTCATCGTCCTACCTACGTCATTATTTAAAGCCAAACGCACTCATATTCGCAAGTGGAATGTTTAATCAGTCACATTTGGTGGCGGGAGCGTATGCACCTCAGTAATAGAATAACTAACAGAAGCTCTGATGGCTACAATTTTTTTATGTCCCACTGTTAGGCACGCATCTCATTACTGGTATAATGATAAGTCTGAAGCGGATTCCATTGTTTTATGACTTAGGGTTAGCCTAGTAAACATGCACCTCCTAATGGAAAGCGAGCACCGATCGTTCGACGGTGTGTTAACGGTTTGTTCACTTGCTCTACGATGTGGATTAGCGGAGATAGTGATTCGTGGCCATCGCTTTTGTGTGGTGAATTCAAACAAATTATTGGGCCCTAAGACACATAGACTAAAAATCACTGTCTATCAATAGAAATGATCGAATTGAGAACTCTTTAAACTTTGTCTTGTTTTAAACTATTAATTTTCTCCTTTTTAAATTTGGTTAAGAACCGTGCGTGTCTTTCAAAGAAATGAATATTTTTAAGCCTGTCATATATCACACTTATTTGCATAAGCGTCCTAATTGAAGTTTTAAACAGGAGACGCTGGTTTGCAATATTTCTGTTATCTAAATAAAAGTCGCACTGTAATTTTAATTAATTGTAGTTAGAATAATAATAGTATGCTATAGAAGATGCGCGTCAAATAAACATATCTTGGACCTACTACTCGTCGCGTATACTATGATTTCCATTAAGCTACTTCAATATTGATATTAATATCTCCCATACTACGCTATTTGTCGCATTCATTGATGGCATCGTAATGATGCCACCTTTGATGTGTACAAATTCAAAAAGCTATGAAAGGGTAGCTAGTCATCGAAGTAGGTACGACTTGAATGCAATGAATGTATTTAATCAATACTGCTTAGGGGCGCATGTGATTAAAATGTCTGTCCATGGTCATATGATACACTCGTTATTTGCTATACGTGGTTAAATTATATATTTTAAATATGTGTGCGCTTTGAAAATAGTACTTATACTTTCATTATTCTCGCGAAATATAGTATCTCATATTAAGTTATGTTTTGTAACGCGGTTTCTAGGATCTCTCGTTTATTGATCCATTGTTGCGAAGACTAAATTCCAGCTTTTGTGTTTTGTTGACTGGTTTCTTTAGAAATCTGTAGGATTAATTAGGCGCACAACCTTAGCCATTGTTATGCACGTATTGTCATGCAAAAATCAATTAATAAGCAGTCTTCATCAAAACCTTTTCTTTTTTATATTTTCGAATAATATTGATCCATTTGGAAACCTAGCACGTTAAATTTTGTATTTTGTTTTCGATGAAGGTTAAGGTAAAAAGTAGTTTTTTTAGCAAAACTTAGTTTTCATTATAATAACCAAGGTTATAGCAAAACGATGTTGCAATTAAATTCAATTCCAATGAAAATTTTGTATATTAATTTAGCGGTATTGATTTTTTCGTTATCAGATATTCTGTTTAAACCATTGAGCGTTGATTAACAACGTTTTTCGTTAATAGCTGGTCATATTTAACCGATATTTTACAGAAGCAGATAAATTTCTACGCGATATCAATATTTCTTTACCATTGATGTATTTTATATTGGTAATAGGTGAAGTTGTCTATTGAATAAAAACCGTTATTTGACCGAATCAATCAGACTTAAAATAATGGGCAAAAACACGTAGGTAAATGAGATTCATAAAATAATAGTAATACGAGTACAATACAAAACAATACACTGCGTTAATTTAAAGACCGTTACATAAAAAAACGAACAGAAATGCGGTAAGAGGTATTTATAAATATATAAAGAAATGTAATAAATCAATATTAGTAAAATTGATTGTAGGTAAATTTTTGAAGAGTTCCAGTAATCGCTGTGTAATACTGATAAGAAATCGATATTTTCTTTGTACGTATTTAACTTTAAGTTGGAAATTTTTAGTATTTTCAAATACAGCTTTCATTAAAAAAATAGAGATGTGGTAAAAAATAAATTTTATGAACAGTAGACTTGAATATTGTTTTTTCGGGTTTCCAAAGGTCAAGGAATGGAAAAAAACATATAGATATATACGTCACAAGCGTTCAAAGCCGACTTTGATATACGTATCGGAACAGAGGTATATTTACCGTGTTTCTATTTGTTTTCGTATTTTGTACAGCCTTATCCTTAAACTAAGCATTATAGTAACAACACGAAACTAACATTGATCCAAGACATATGAAAACATATTTATATTTGCGCACCACTAATTACCTATTGACTGAAATGATAATGAGTTCTAGTCATTCTGGGTATGTTTCATGACTAGATAAATAATTTAATAGTTAGATCGCTAGTATTTTAAGATAAATAGTCTCTGTAAGATTATTAAAATACTGTTGTATTTAAGTAAACTATAAAATGTTAGCAACGATATTTTCACAACAATTCGTTACCATTATGCGAGGCTATGAGTAATGAGTAGTGCGCAATTATACAAACAGAGAACATTAACACACAAATAATTACCCAAAAAATGAAAAACTACCTCAGCCACGCTGAAACATTTATTTAACCCGAGTCGAACTCGACATTACATTAATTAAACTACACAGCGTTTCTTTTAATACATAAGTTATTAATGTTAGAAATATTTTCATTTATTTTCAAATATCGTTATCGACTCCATATCTCGAGATATTTAGTGAAATAAATAAAACAATAAACTTAACATCTAGTTGTGCATACATTTCAAATTTAGCAAAACATTGTAATTTAGATAAAAGTTATAGACAGACGGACGGCTTTCGGACGGTATCTAAAATAAATATACGTATAACAAAGTTATTACAATTGAAGTAATGAACTATCATATCAGCTAGACCTAAAGAATACATGAATTTTATGTTACACTTGTAAATTACACTTAAACGTTCCCGTTTGCTTAATGAAAAGCGATCAATAATAAAATATATTTCAATTTATTTCAGTTCCAATAGCCGTTAAAATATCCATTAGGTATTGCATTTATAAATTAACACAAAATATTTTCCGACAGATTCAAATGAAAACGGAAGTTGGAAAGTAAAAACAACTAATACCAGCTATGAATGCTATTTAAAGCAAAATTGAAGTTCAATCTATATTTTCTTTAGAACTATAAAGTCAAATGAAACAGCCATCCCACAGCGGCTTTGGTCATTACTTATAAATAAAAAAATGAAAATTCTAAATTAAAGTTTGATTGCAGAAATACTACTACCCCCTTTTTTGGGACTACATTAGGCGTAATGCAGAAATAATATTTTTGGGGCCGCTCCATTAAAGACTTTGCAATGATTCTACGAGTGACTGATTTCAGATCATTCCAATTAGCTGTTTCATTTTAACAAGCAGCAACCACTAATTACAGAGCATAATGATGAAAATTCCCTGTTACTATCGCCCTATAGAAATATATTAAACACGAAACATAAAATTCGTACGTTTTATTATTATGATTTAGAATCATACAAAACAAATTTCTCGTTTAATACCTTAAGAGGCTCTTGTGCCATCGTTCGAGCGATTTATATTTCATATTGAGCTCAGAATAACAGCTTTCCAATTAAGTAAATAGTTCGTTAGCAAAATCGCTATTCCAAACGATTGTTAAGGATACTTGAATTGTATTTGCCTTGAAACTCTTACATATTGGGTATTAAATTGTACAAATAAACATTTACTCTCCATTTTAGTTTAATACGTTGCCTGCGCGACTGCAAACAGCTAATGAACTTATCAACGTTTTCGGGACATACGTAAACCTATTAGTGACGGTGCATATTACCGTCCATTTAGTAAATAATACCATAATCGAGTCAATTTAGATATACGTATACATACATATGCCGTAATGCCGAACATGTTGTTAGAGCTTTATGACAAGCTAAATACAACAATATAGTGTATATTTTGTACAGGTATTGTATACGTACAATGTATTTCTGTAATAAACAAAACTCAAGTTCTTCTTGTGATGAACTTCGTTACTAAGTGAACTTCGTTTCTTATAAGGGGTGCGTTTATAGAATAGATGGTGGCAAACGATGCAATGCATATGCATTATGTCGACGTGTACATTTCTTAAAGAATTTTCATATACAGCCGCCTTTATAACCATTTATTACCAAATTTCGTTATGTATACGCACCTTATAGTTTAATCTAAATAAGTACATTAAATTATACTATAGGTAAGTGTTAGTGAGTTTACATTAATTTTTCATACAATTATTTTTAAACAAAGTCTAATAGAGTGTATTAAATTATTTGTAATGCGTCTACATATACAATATAGGTACATACAGTCGATATAAATAACCATTAATTAAGTACTCATTTGATAAATTAATTGGACCGTTCGTTAATATCAGTAACGATTGGAGGGAAGCAATCGGAAGCAATCGTTATCGTGTCATATCGTTCGTATAAAATAATGGTCTTTATCGCCATTATGTTTCATTTATCATATTTTCGATTTCTTTAAAATGTGATGTATCTGTGAAAACAAACGTGGAGTTTATTTTTCCCGGGGAAACTTCGGCGTATTACTGTGTATTATCTTTGTGGAACAAGTAACGTATACCTAGCCCCATCCGCTTATTGCCTCTCAATGCCGGCTCAAGAAACACCAACACATCTCGGAGGGTTAGTGTGAGCTAGCCGAGGGATTTATGACGCTGAAATGTCTACGACAAAACAGTTATTGACGGCGTCTAACCTATTTATTTATAATATTTTTAATCACGGCTAGAGTACAGAGTGGCTTTTCCACTGAGATATATACACGTGTATAAAATAGAAACGGGACATATAATCTCTATAATTATTTTTCAATTATAATAGTTCTATACATAGTTTCATCTAAAAGTGCTTGATATTTAATGGTGTGTATGTAATTTGACACGTTCGGATGAGAGAACAGTGAAGATTGAACTCCATCAAAAATGCATCACTGTCGCCTCACCGAAGGTGATAGCTGACCCTCAGAATTTGTGACTAGCAGCTGGTTGCTCCGGTGGGGTCACATTCATTCCCATGTTATCGTACGAGAAATCTAATGTCGTATCTTCAGCTGGATGTCTATTGCTTATAGCGGTGGATATCGTTTTAGGAGTGGTCGCTCCTTGACTCCTATCGGTTTGCGACGTCCTTGTCTCCAAGTCCTTCGCGTTCAGCGGCTGCGGGTTCCTCTTCGGCGGCTCTGGGTTCCTTATCTCCAACTTCAACTCGTGTTTAGGCTTCGGCATTTCGACGTGAGGATTGTGATGTGTGAGGTCCGTTGGATACTGCTTCACGCGATTCTGAAATTATAATTAGGGCTCGTTTTATTTTTTTTAATAGTTTAGTACTAGAGCTTAAGCGACCGCTGGATTCCATGGACAGCCACAACCAATCTGCAATCAAAGAAAAGTTCTATCTAGTGGTGTTTTGAATGTAGAAGGTAATTCAGTTGCATAATCGTTACGTTAGTGTAACTGATAAACAACTAGCACAAAGTACAGGTGGCGTCAAAGTGATCAAATCTTCACGCACTTATTTGAATTTACATTTTCGAATTCCATGCATTTTCGGCAATAACCTATTGAAATTAATTAACAACAAGGAATTATGACAAGGATTCCTTATTCATTACATTTCAACATTGGATTCATAATTCATTTTAGTCATTTATATGGTGTATGGTGTCGGATAAGTTTTTTTTTATTTACAAGTCTTGAGCAATTTTCTTTAAGAACTTTTATTTTACTAAATCTGTTCATTTTAATAAATTTACGTTTTTGTATGCCATCTTTATCACTTACGATTTATAAAAAACGATATTTGATATGTATTTCCCAGCACCAGTACTAATAAGGTAAAAATAAAAAATTCAAAATTCAAATTCTTTTATTTCATCATTAGATATATTAATACACTTGATGATCGTCAAAATGTATACAATTATACTAATGCATTTAACCCTCGGCTGTAATAGACCCTTTCAAGCCAAGGTAATTAAAAGTGATCAATGAAATCAAATTATTAACAATCACGTCGTATTCATTTTCATTGCGTTTACGAAATAATAAAACATAGTTTCACGAAATGGCAATCAAAAGTTAGAAAAAGTCATGAAACTTCGGAAGCTTATCCAAAGATGTTTGACATACATCTCTACTCCACTGCGCATATTTGTATACTTTCCAGCACCTGTTCCATGCCTCCATCTTTGTAGCGATAAAATAATAATTTATAATTTATTGTACAAAATATTTTTAAGGCATTCAATAGAAGCACCGCTGCCTCCATTTCCATTATAGTCTAATTAGGACAGACGTAGAATGCATTCCATTAGCAAACTAGCAATCCGAGACTCTATATAGGTAATTATAATTCAACATTTAACCAAATCAAATTTGCAAGTAATTAATTAGGCTAATTACACAGATTACGTAAGTATATAAACGTATTTATGAACACAACTATATCTATTTAACAATGAATATTATCTACGAAACTAGGAATACTAACTAGTACGGGGTTATAACTATAAAGCATTTTAATAATTTACATAATTTCATGTAACTATGACTACACTTTTACATATTACTGTAGTTCACTTGCGACGGCATCTCTGCCACGTTTATTTACTTATTTATCGACCTTACAGCACTAGCAGAGGCAAATGTGTCTTGTAAATATAAATAAAATTGAAATACCTTGAACAGCAAACATACGTTTAATAATATTTATGTGTATTTGTCCGGGATGAATTTCGAAAGCGTTGGTTGGATATTTACGGACACATATTTAAAATATAAATCAAATCAGTTTTAATCAGCAGTATTAGACCTAGACAAGCGATCCTTGACATAAGGCTGTAGTAGCATTATCAAACTCCGTAACTTTCAAAAAGATGAGAATTAATTAAATTAATCGAACCTAATAATACGAGTTGTAGGCTAAACAGAACAGGTGGCATGGCGGACAATAACATAGCCCTAACAGACTTGTCTACAACTTTTATGTAATATATTTTTATTTTCTAAAGTGTAAAAGATTATCTGCTTAGATTACCTACTTTGTTAAAACCAGAGTAAGTTAATAGTTTCAAATACATAATTACAGATAAACAATTAAATATATAACATACCTTAGTCGGCTGGAACTTCTGTTTGAAATATCTCCAGGAAAGCTTCCCTCTGCAGAGTATGATCAGGATAAGCACCAAGACAGCCAGCGCCACGCTGCTAATGATCAGAGCGGTCTGCGCTTGACGCTGCACACCTTCGAAAGCGATTAAAATCTTCTAACTGTTCTATATTTCTAATTGTTATTGGTACTATTTCGTCATAAATTATCAGATTGATTGTACCGAATAAACGTCTGAACTACAAACATCATTTATAATTTAATGGAACATCAACTTCTTTGTAGAAGTAATTGTGGAGAACTGAAGGCCAACAGGATCAAAAGTACTATAATCAGGGATGGAAACACCAAAACATCTACATGTTATACAACGTACATCTCTTTTAAAATAGTTGACTGCACTATTTTGTACTAGTATAGACACTCCACCTAAGTCTCTAATAGACATGAAGCCTTGTCACTCATTTCTTACGTGCTGTAACATTACTGTGTATAACCTCAGTAAAGATTTCAAACAATTCCCAAAACACTTAATATGTGGAAGTCTCCTCGTTTGCTTTAGACAAATAAATCCATTGTAACGGATTAATAACCTGTCCGAACAATGAACCCTTTTAAAAAGGTTTTGGCGTGTGATATTTATGTTAAGTTCTTTGGAATTTACTTGGAACTTACGAAAACTTGACACTATCTATCCGGTGCTCACATGACTAAATTATATGCTTAGTGGAACATAGTGCTAAATGTGTATGTCCTAAATAGGGAGATGAGTCTCTGTTCTAATAAGTGTGCCATATGGAGAACTCTTGTGATATGAAGCACTGTGTGCTAATAGTTTACAATCTACACTCGGCCGACGTAGTGGAATAATGCCTAAACCCTTTCAAGTTTAAATTGATACTTGCGCCCAGCAGTGTGATAGTAACGACTTGATGGAGATGACGTGCAATTACGAGTACGTCTAGTAATCGTTTATTTGTAAAATTATTGTATTAAGTAATACAATTTGGCTGCCAACAAACTAATTCTCATATAAACACAGTTCTTATTTAAAATGGGAAAAATAATGAAAGACATTGAATAACCTAATTCAATCCTACTACAGACTAGCATATCGAAACTTTTGTCCAGAAATAACGCGGCGATGTTAAGTACCCCGTTAATTATTATTTACACTGTGATATTTTTATAAGCAAAGCCTTTGATGCGCACGCAAGCATTGAATAGTAAAAAAAGATCGCATTTTCTCCTTAAAATTAAAATAGTACAGCATCTTAATAATAATATTATATATTTTTTTTGTTTTAATTAATAACATACAGTATGACTTTATATTTTATTGCAATCGATGGCATATTTCACGGCAGCAATCATAAAATGAGAGACATAAGTAAATAAAACAACAGATTTTAATGACAGTAAAGTAAATACGAAATATTGCTTTCAAAGATAATTTTGCACATTGATATTAACTAAATATAGGTAGTCTCGAATCTGATTACATGCGGAAATTTCATTAATCGTAAGGATAGTTAAAATTTTTCATGCTAAAGTCTGAAAATTTAAATTTTACCGATTAATGTATTTAAGTAATTGCAAGTCTGCTATTTCTAGTTAGAGAAAAAGTTACCAACCAATTATTACATTATCTCTAAATAACGCCATTGCCACTGTTACAGATGTCACTTGATTGAAAAATAGAATTTTATTTTAGCTCTGATATTAATAACTAAAATATTTGAATGTTGTTTTTATAATTGCCACCCAATATTATGTTTTGAGTTTATCACACAATAGAAAAAAAAAGTGTACCCATTCGCTACGCTATTAATAATGTTCCTGGAATTGCCAAAATCGTTACGCCAATATTAAAATATAATAATACTACAACAATGAATATACACATATTGCTTAGGAAAAAAAAATCGCAGGTAACAATACGAAGTCATGCATCTCAACAGACATGACTTCAAAAATTATTTAATTTTCTAACGCCAAGAGTGCCTTTAAACTTTTGAATTTGATTAAGACTGTGAGGGTATAGTAAAGTCATAACATCACGTTATGATATGTCACTATATGTCCCTAGAATGGTAATAAAATGAGCTTGAATATACCAAAAAAAATAACAGTTATTTGAACCTAGTGTAATCAAATCACAACCGCTCATTTAATACAATTTATCGGAAACATTGAAACACTAAACTACAATTCAGTTCAACTCAAAC
>DWPM01000111.1:0-10231 GCA_018251615.1 Spioniades abbreviata
GTGTGAAGTTATTAGAAGAAACCAAATTCTTTCTCATCTTAATAGGAGTTCTGACTGGTCATACTAATAATTTAACATGTATTGAAAAATATGTTAGGTTAAGATAAAATTAATAAATATGTTGTAATGAATTACTTATAATTATTATGGCGTCTTACTAGGCATACTGAGCAATTAAACATACAAGGGTAGCTTATAAACATTTTCTATTTCAAGACATTCTACAATTTACAAAATAGCTCTCCTTACAGGCCGTCAATCCATCGGTGACTCCCCTGGTGTCGCCCATGTCCATAGGCGACGGTAACCGCTTAACATCAGGTGGCCCATTCGTGTCTTTGCTAGGTTAGGAACATACAAAAAAAATTAATTGTTCAAGTTTGGGGGAAGTCGTAGAAGTCGTTTGAACCACACCTAAACATTTCCTCAGAATAGGCGAGCACAGATTATCGATATGTCAACTCTTAGTACAATATCTGAGCTAATGTACATTAAGTAAAAAGTTTATGCGCCCACGAAGATTCCACCGGCCGTTACAATTACTGTTACATATAAGTAAAGCCATAAGTAAAGTGTTATCTTAATGCAGTTAAGAGAGTCCCTTTAACGCCGACGATATGCTTGCGAGTGTATCATGGCGTACGGTGTATTGTTTATTGTATTCTATACCTATCTTTCGACGAAAACGAGTATAGTAAGATTAATCAAATACCAGACAGTTATTATCTTTTCGATTTTCTTTGCTAGATTGCTTTTGTTCTAATTGAAAACGAATGAGTGACTATAGTTAAACGCTAATGTATAAGACGCAAGTTCAATGTTCCAACGACCTTCTTAAAAGTAACGTCCTTTTCTAAATATGTACATAAGTATATGTGTATAGAAGTTGACGTTCACCAAGTGTATTTATGTACCTTATGATAAAATAAAAGAATTTGAATTTGAATTTGAATTTCCGAAATAAACATATATATTTGCCGTCAACTTACAATGGAATTAGTACAGATATACAAACCCGTTGTAGAAAAGAATGTCCTACTACAGTTTTTCAAAAAAAAAAATCCTCTTATACTAGTACGCTACTGTTAGGGAAGTGATTTTATTGAATTGTCACAGAAATGTAGAATAAAACATTTTTAAAAGATTTCAACAATACAGATCGTAGTCGTGTGGTCGTTAATTATATCGTATAGTGTGAGTGTATCCCTTAAAGGTTGGTTAGCACAAGGTGTAACACCCATACTGACGAGCGGAGCGATAAGATTAATATCCAGTTCCAATGTTGTCGCTTAGTTTGTAGTACATTGCCCGGTAGGATCTGACCTTTGGGTAGATTTATGAGCTGTATCTCGTAGGAGATAGTGTGTTGTAAGCAATGTAACTTTTCTTGTGTATACGTGAATTTAAATAATATTTTAACAATAAGCAACGTGATTTATGTGGCATGAAATTTAAGTTGCTAGACTAATTTAATGATAAATATCTTTTTTGTTATGCAAAACGAGTACAATGTCGTAAGTATGTATTATAATTATGTTAATAATGTTAAAACCTGATTACATAACTAGACTGTTCCGTAAATTATTTTAAAGATGTTATTTACTGACAGCTACGTTAATAAGTGTATTTATACTTAAAAAGTTTTATCACAATTATTACACAGTATTCTGCAATAGTCAAGTGATGGATTAAAAAACAGCGTTATTTTGGTATCGATAAAACACCATTTAGTGACACAATTTAGTAATACGAATTACCAAACTAGTTACTTATAATTTTATAATGCTATGTATTTAAAAACGCTCCGCTTTCCGCTTCGCTCGTCACCATGCCCCCTTACCTTTGACCGCAGTTCTGTGTCGCACCGTAATGGCCGATGCTCGCGCGCCGATAACGTGAACTATCGACTTTCCCTCGCTAGATTTTTAATTAGATTGCCTAAGGACATCTTCAACTAACGAATCTTCAAATATTGTTATCTTTCGGATAATGAGGGCCGGTGATAATGGGCCAAGATTTGTGTAATGGAACGATTAATTAATTTTGGATGTAGAAATAACTAACGATAATAATAATTCCGTTTGGTCAAAAGCTCACAATATTGAGCATAAATACGTAATTTTAGATGCAATTTATAGTGACTTCAAGCACATTTTCTGTATCTTTGTAAGCTCGATAAGTTAATGTTATTAAATTATTTTTAAGATATAAATATATAAATAAATAACTCACCAGGACATTTCACATTTGAGACCAGATAACTGACAAACGTATATATACTTATACATATATTTTATAATTCATAGATAGTTGTTTTTTTATTAGTTTTTTTACAACCAGACCCAGAACAAATTCTCGTACTCATCACACAAATATTTATCCTGGGTGGGAATTGAACCCACAATCGGCTTTGCAGTCAGGTTCACTAACTGGACTGGCCTCCCAGTATGGTACCAAGAGGCCAGCCCAGATTTTTTCCACGAATGAAGATCTTGGTAGATAAAACGTCAGTTAACTCCTTTATCGTTTTGAAAACAACATTTTTATTAGAATGAAAGATTTCTATTAAAATGAATAACGTTTAAATTGTATTAGTACTTTGCTAAAAAATTATCTATGAATAGTTTGCTCGTATCGAAAGATAACAGAAATGCTAAATACAAAATAGTGTATCGCCAATCACACCATGACCTAGACAGATCTAAATGGAACATTTAAAGCGTACAATTAGATGTAAATACTGACATAAGTATATCCAGAAATATAGTCTGACCTCTCTGGATACGCGAGAGGTCAAATATAATGGCTATGTTGTTTTATATCACTCATAATTGATGACAAGGTCGCGGGCGGAAGTCTAGTTTGGTTAAGTCTGCATAAACACTTTCTAAATTATGCATGTAAAAATTATAATTAACAGGCGGCCACTTTACAAGTCGTAAAGATTACATCAGATGCAGCTCTAATTTATCGAAGGCCGAGCCTATAATCAACCTAGCGTGAACATTGTTGAGAAACTGTGTAGTTACTTAGTAGTTGTAAAAAAAGAGTTTTAGAAGGCTTTTAGACCGCTGTTATGCGAGCAAGAACTCTACATATCTCTAACACCATGTAGAGTAACAAAAATTTGATCTTAATAGAGTTGGTTTGGCTTGTTGCTAACGTTTGAATGTTTTTTGATTTACTTATAAAGGATTTTGTCAGCTTCATTTGTAAAATAAAAAGTCAGTGGGCCAATTAAGGCTGTTTTTGGACATAATGTCTGGATGTGGGTGTGTCTATTTTGAATTCAATGCCGTCATGATAATTTTATTAATTAAGATGGGTACAGCTTAAATTGCAATAATCATTTTTTTATACTGTACATAGATTAATTGGCATGTATGCATAATGAGCAGTGTATTAGAATTATTGCACAGTTACTACGTTTTTGAAATAATAAGAAATGAAAGTATTATTTATTCGTAGAAATATAAGTAAAAAACACACACCCTCACTGAATAGAATAATACAATTATAAAAAAATAACATAAGAATAAAAAAATTAATAGAAGAATAGAGTTATACTTTTTTAATGTCGAAGGAAATAATATCTAGACATAACTCATACATGATCGTATAATTCCAAAGTAAGCAAATGGCTTATGATGACTATAAAACTGACAAAGAAATATATAGATATAAATAAACTCTCATAGCTTTTATTTCGGCCCTAAATAAATTCCCGTTGTATTAATTACTTATTTTGAATGATTCTCGAGCCCACAATCTCTGGCTTAGCAGTAAGTCATTAACCACTTGACCAAGAAGCCAGCGATGGATGAAATATTGCATATATATCCCAGCCTTTGAACCGTCAATTTTAATAAGCGTAGATTAAAAAAAATAATCCGCTCGCCCCGTCTCTCAGACATCAAATATCTAATTGTTTTCACGGCATATATAATATCTATTAATAACTTTTCGGCTTGTCAGTGAGTCTATTCAAACTCGGGCGTGTCATCGGTAATTGGATATCATTAGAGGGATTACTAGAAACCGATACACCATAAGTAATAACGCGAGTGTCAGAGATTAGTTGTCTGTGGAGCGTTATGGGGTATTTTTATGACGTTAGACAAAAAACAGTAATATGGTCAATATTTATCGTCTGTAGAATCAATTTGGTTGTAAGGAATTTTGTTGGATAGGTCTCAACTTTCTTTTTCATATAATCGAAATACTGTGATACTGGTTTAGCTCTAGCCTCCCTGTTCAGTGAATACGGGTTCTAATATGTCTTCTAATGATTCTTATTTATTTCCTTTATAGACATTAAAAATCAATTTATTTTACGAGCATATACTAATTTAAAAGAAAATAAAATATTGCGAAAATCCTTGTAGGCCGAATCCCCCAAGATGTATCCAAAAGGCATGTGAAATTCACAATAAACCAGCATGTCCAAGTTCTACGTTATCAAAAAAATGACAACTATAAAGCAGAACACTTAAAAATGTAGAGTCGATAAGGTAACCGCCCCAATAGTCGACTCATCACGAGAAATCTCATACTGTAGAGCACAAAAAACGAAAGTAAAGCCTTAGGCGACGACAATTATTTCGGTAGCCGCTACCTCGCGTTATTATCGCGCTAGATCACTATCGCATCGCAATACTAAAATGATAAATTACAACATATCGCCGTATCATTCTTGGACCCCTCATTTTTGTTCGACGATAATTGTCTACAAAGTTAATCATTTTTTATGATGATGGGTTATTAAATTGTTTCTGGTGGTGCCGCTTCTCGTGAACGTTTCATTTCTTTGGCGGTTAAACGTTTTAATCAGGTGAATGTATTTGGGATTGAAAAGTTTGAAGTTGATTGTCTAAGATGAGACTGTTTCGGATTGTTATGGATGGACATTTCTACCAAATGTTGGAGAAAGGTTGTGATATGTTATGTGAGTGTTATACTTGATTGGTAGATTTTTATATGTGGCCTAGTGATATATTGGCAGCGTTTGTAAAGTGGTTGAAAGTTGAAGTAACATTCAAATGGATCGGGAATCGAGTTCCGAATAGGCACTTATGATCTTCTATAGTCATCTACGTAATTATCACTCGCGTTTCATCGTAAAACATTATAATTAAATGTATAGCTTAATGTACACGTTTTTCAAGATTCTGTGATAGTATTTTAAGTTAAGGACTTTTCATTTCATCATCATCGTCAATCCAATTAAATGCAGTTATGCCTTTGTAGTGGGTGCAGTCTTCCTCTCCAGTTCCAATTCATCCTCAATAACTACAACATGTACGACTACTATCCTATTGGAGGTAAATGGTCGTGAACTGCGCTGACCGTTTATCGTATCAGTGAACCTGTTTAATCATTTGTATTTATTAATGTATATAAACATGAAATAGCTTTCGTCGTAAAACCTCGACAACGACTGGGTCGATATGGGTAATTGTTTTTTTTTTAATCTTCGAAGACTGAATAGGGTTTACATGAAAACTAAAAGCACTATTGCCTATTTAAATTATCTTAATACAGTTTTTCACTATTCAAAAAACGATTGCCATCAAACTTATTAAAATATAACAGACCACATACGTCGCCATAAACCAATAGAAGTATAATTTCTTCTAATATAAATTTTAATATAGCACCGCTACTAGTGTGTTGTACTGAGAATTTTTAACTGTAAAATTTAAAGATTTAAAAATTATATTGAAGTCTTTTTAGATTTTACTACTTAATTATGCAAGCCTGTGCACGAACATAAACAACATAAGCAATTCTCCCGTGAACAGGTCCATAAACTGGTACAACCTTATGTTTAAAAACGCTGATATCGATATCTTTTTTGATTCCATAGATAAACTTAAGAAGAAAGTCTTCACTGCAATAAAATCTGTGTAGATTTTTTTAAATTTGTTACACTTATATTTTTTTTCTAATTTAACGTAAACTACGTCTGATTGTGCTACGTTTGTAATGTTGTGCAAACTTTTAATTTAAGTACCTCATAATAAGTGCCTTTGTAATTGACATGTATTTATAAGTGTACTTAGTTGGTAAGCCTTTCTTAAATAAATAAATGAATAAAAAGGCGAGAAGGGTTGTAGGCCATAGTCCACGACGCTGGCCAGGTGCGGATTGGCGGACTTCATATGCTCTCTGAATTTTTTTCAGGCATGAATGTTTACTCATGATGTTTTCCTTTACCGCAAAATTAATATTCACTAATTAATAATTACTTAGTTAATAATTAGTTCTAGAATACTTGAAACAATAACCTTGAGTACTTCTGCACGTGATAGCGGCTTTAATAAATACCTATAGATATTATAAGAAGTTTTAATGAAACGATACCGCCGTAAAATATTTTGCACAGCGATTCTTTAATTTCTTTAATTCTTTAATGTGTTGAAATGAATCGAGCGCCACATATTGCAATCATGGTTGTACTAATTCAGAAACATTCCCGCCGTGCGCACAAATACTATATATTTATAATTATCTATTTTTTATAATATAGAAGACTCAATTACAAAAATTGTTTACGATCAGTAATGAAACCACTACTGTACTACTGCACTAAGAGATTATTAGACGTCGTTCGTTACAATCAGGGATATTATGGATAATTATGGAATCAAATCAAATTGCAAAGAAATTATGAATCTGGATATGAATACCAAAAACTATTACAATACTAGAACTATTATACCGGTTTCGGGTAAGGCAAATGGATACATTTCAGATTATACGTTAATTTCGGGTAGTTTATTACAGATATTCAAATGTAAATATTTAATCCATCTTACGTTATTATTTTGCATAGTTCATTATTAATATTGGATGACCGAGCTTTGCTCGGTGGTTTTTTAGGATATCATGATTTTTTGGAATTATATTTACTTACTGATGAAATATAAAAAAATAAAATATAAAAAATCAAAAATACTCGAAAATAAGAAAAAATAAAAGAAACAATCGGACTGAGATTTGAACCCGAGTTTCCTGCGTTTTAAGGCGTCCGATTTCTCGAACGAGTTATTCTAACTTCGTTAATGGTGGCGAAATTTAGCTTCGTATTCTAATGATATTGTAGAAGGTTTTTATGAATGAAAACACGGTTAAAACGACATTTTCTGAAAATAAAACTTTGCTAGATCGAATTATCGCCCCCGAAACCGTCCAGATACAAAATTTCAAGAAAAGCAGTCGTTTCCGAGATCGTTGATACATATAATAAAAGAATTAAGAATTGAGCATTGAGATAGAACAATTCTCAATTCTCTCAATAAATATTAGTCGTGGATATAAACTGGTTTATCTATATTCTAGATAATCTCTCTTGCATAAATGTTACAATACTCTCTTATAAATTTACTTTAACAACCATACATATTGCCAAAACAAAATCTGTATTAAGAGCTCTATATATGCTACAATCGGAATGGTAAAAAGAAATTTATTCTCTATTATTTCAGCCCTAAGATAATCAAAAGCTTTTGTTCTCAGGACAAACATTACCTGTGCATAATGGCGTCAGACTCCCCAGACCAGAACCTCACTCAGTACTTCAGCTTATGCAACGATTTTATACACGCCGCCCGGCTTAGAGATGGAAATGTTCTCATTCATTGGTGAGTGCACTCAACAATATGCGGTTAATTATCCGCATTCTTTATTATATTATGAAGAGTGTGAAGGTACTGTTAATCAAAGTAAATAATAGTTACTGTAGTCTAAGAATATTGAGCAAGTCTTACCTATAGCAGTCGTCAATGGTTCGAAACATTTCGATAAGATGTAACACGTTGCTAAAAGAATTAGAAACGTCTACTTAAGTTTCATATTGAATCAATTTTAATTTAACAGAAATAGTATTAAATATACACTATATATATTTGTTTATTTTACACACACAGACACACACACACACACACATATGTGTGTGTGTGTGTGTGTGTGTAAAATAAATATTATACTTATATGCTTCTTGCGTGGATTACGACAGCGTTTTTCATGATATAGTGAATTAAGTAACTAAGCATTCTGCTTAGTTGGATATACTAATATTCAGTTGAGTTCCGGAGAATTTGCTTTTGAAAGTTGTGCTACATTTAAAAGTAATTATGTAAAAGGAAAGAAAACCATACTTGAAGGTTTTCGGTAAACCGTTTAATAAATACGTACGTCTGAAATGAAAAATCTGGGTCTAATGCTACACGCACGACACGTTTTCATTTGTGTTCTTAACACTATCCCAAATCGTAATGTTATGGCCTAAAAGGCGGTCAACTGTTGACATGAATTATAAAGACACAACTACGTTGCCTAACTTACACGACCTCAATGATGTCTCTTTTACTCTTAGATATGCTGTATGAAATAAACATGTATGCAATAGGGTATGACTGTTTAATATGATTATCAAACCATTGTATATTAAACCTAGCCAACATACAGAAGGGTCACATGATGGTGACCGGTCACCTTCGTCTACGGAAATGTGAGGTACTAGGGCAGCCAATGTTTTATAGTATAGTACAGATAATACAGTACTTCTAGCTGTTTCCACCCGCGTATAGTTTGATAATAAACAGTTTGTTTCTCATATAAATAATACTACCCCTTTATGATCCTTCAAGGGATGGAATTTAAGAAATCCTGAAATAACGTAATTCTTTAATTTTGCTGCAGAACATAGATACTAAATTTCAAGTAAATGTGACAACAAATACTTTATTTACCATACAAACTGTACTACCCCTTTGTGACGCCTTAAGGGATAATATTTTATATTTAAAGACTAGATGTAAAATAACATTCATGTGAAATAAAAATGACAGAGTTTCATACAAACTTTCATCCCCTATTTCACAACTTTAGAGGATGAATTTTTAAAATCCCTTCTTAATTTACGCCTCCACTTTAAAATCAATATACTCTCAAAATATTAAACTTTTATCACTAGTGATTTAGACTGGACATATATATGTCAGTCGGGACTAGTCGGGACATTGCCTTTTATATATATAAATACAAAAGAGAAACAAACGTTTAAAAAGATAGCCGAGTTGTAAATCGTTCATTCCTGAAGTTAACTACATAATCCGTACTAATTATGCAGTGTAGGCATGTTTTTCCCCGCAACCGAAGGTTTAATGCTTCGACCCTTTGTATCTCCGGCACTCGGCTAAGTTTAATATTCAACAGTTTTACATGTCTGTTTTGGTCACGATATTAACGTTTTTGCGTTTATGAAAATTATTTCAGCAACATCAGCTAGGTACATATATACTCAAAGTGTATATGCATTAGCAAATAATAATAATTTATTATACTTACGTAATCAATTGCAGTGTATAGATAGATCATATCAAGCTGCAATGTTTCAAATGAATTTGATTCTCGTATTATTAAACTGTAAAACGTACTAGCTGACTACGTACTAATCAGCGAACGCTAATTGCTTAATCCCGATTGAACTGATCGACGAATCTCATTACATTAAACGTTTCTCGTGATTACTCTACATTATGTACTTAAAGCTGTCAGCTTAACATAACTTCAGTTAAGGTTAACCAAAATTTTAACTTAACAAATCAATAAAAGTCTAATATATTTATATTCAGTGTACACAAGTACCTACATAAAATATTTTTGTTAGTTCCATCTCATATTTTTAAAACTTAACGAGCGTCGATTTTTGCAATATGGATCAGGTGTGCCCCTTTGTTCTACAATATTTATACCTATTGTATTTTTCCTATTTTCGAAATTTTGTCTTTTCATAGTTTTAAAATTCATTTCCGAATAATTGTGTATTCACCTTATTATTCCAAGTTGTGTACCTCAATAATTAAGTTATTTCTTATCGTTATCAATGTCCCAAATCGCCTTCGTGGTTATTCATTATGTGATTTCTTATTCGGCATAAATGCATGTAAAGTTACATATTACCCTTCGTGACTACATTTTCCGTGGTTTTTCAATCACAATCACTATAATTCACGTGAGTCGTGTCAGAACAAAGGTTCATCGTACTAATGGACTGATTTCCACAGCGCGCTCATAAAATTAACTGAGAAATCAATAGTTTTATATCCGTAGGGGATAGTAATTACATCTACCGATTTGTTTTTGATTTTCGCTAAATTGAGCGATTTATTCTTGTGTATTTGATTATTTTCAAAACATGAACTAAAATGGGTTAATAATGCATGAT
>DWPM01000112.1:0-10222 GCA_018251615.1 Spioniades abbreviata
GTCACCCATGTCCATAGGCGACGGTGACCGCTCAACATCAGGAGGCCCTTTTGCCTCTTTGCTTGGTTAGGTACATAAAAAAATCTACTACCTCTTTCCTATGACACTTTAATAGAGCAACGTAATATTATGCGAAAACTAAAAGAAACTCGTTAGCGGTCGCTATAACCACACTAAAATGACGATGGTGAGAAACAATTACTAAGGCGAAAGGTTAAGGAAAGGAAAGGAAAGGTTAATGTTTAATAATGTAAACTAAACCTAGTTACCAGGCAGACGGGACTACTTATAGTAATCAGCCACCATCGCCTATGGACATGAATGACACCAGGAAGTCACGAATCCGTTGCCGGTTTTACGGAGAATTTTTTTACCGCCGTTTTTTGAAAAAAAAACTCAGATCGTAGCTCTTAGGAAAGCACACGTTCGTGGCAGAAACGAAAGTTTAATTGCGTTACGGACCCTTAAATATATCAAAATTTTACTCGAAATTTTTAGAGGCAGCTAAGCTCTAATAACTCGTTTTTGTAATTCGCTCGAGTCGAAAACCCTTTTGGCGAAGTCTCCTCGAGTACTCCATCTATCTCATAGTTAAATTGACCTATATCTCAAAAGCTTTTAGTCTGACGTGGCTAAAGTTAATCAAATTTCTGCGATTTCATATTTTCGTCAATATTGCCGAGGTAAAATAGATTCTCTTACAGGTCACATAAGACGGGTGCCGTCCCAGAATTGTTTGGGTCCGGGGTTAATGAAAGGTCAGTGGAGATTATCGAGCGTTTCGAAGGTCCGGGTTTGAGTTTCAGAGCACTACAGATTAAGTAAAATTTTAAATTGGGATCTTTATAAAACTATCCGTTTCTATGAACGTTTGTTTGAAAATTAATGTAATCTAAATATTGTAAATTAATGTAATCTAAATAGTTAGTAAGTTGATCAACCGGCCTCTTGGTGTAGTGGTTAGCGAACCTAACTGCTAAGCCGTAGGTTGTGGGTTCGATTCCCACCCAGGACAAATATTGGTGTGATGTATCTGTTCTGCGTCTGGGTGCACAAAAAATTCTATATACGTATGTATTTAAAAATATATAAGTATGTTTATCAGTTATCTCATCCACCATAACACAGGTTTTGCTTAGTGCCTACTTTGGGGTTAGACAACCGTGTGTGAAATGTCCCAAGATATTTATTTTTTATTTATAAGATTGTTTATTTATTATTAAAATTGTTCTGGTGGTTTTTGTTAATTATTAATAATTATATTATGTACATATTTCATAACCTATTTTTACCGTGCGTCTTGTACGCTAGCTTGCAAAGCCGATTCGGCGCAAAGTCACACAGTTTCGAATCGTTCGCCAATCTATAATTTAGAGGAAATGGGACAATGTTCGGTTGCCAAACATAGTCGCAATGATAATTAGCATCAGCGTTCTGCACTGATCTTAAACTCGCTCGAGAAATATATGCATTATTAATAAAATAATTTCGTAGTATCAATCGAGGCTCTTGAATGGTACTTGGAAGATAACGTCATAAAAAAACCAATGCTATGTTAGGCACGAGTCTTCTGTTAGAGACGAGAAAGGTTTTAGGACATAGTCCATCTCACTGGCTACGTGCGAATTGGTGGATTTCATATGCCCTCAAGAGCTTTGTAGAGAATTTTGCAGGCTTGCAAGTTCTGTCGGAGGTACTAATACGTCGCAATCCTCAAATAAGTTGAAACACTCTTGTCTTACTATAGTCTAACATACACATCTCTTGACCTATTCGTTTGAATACTGACAGAGCTTTACAATTTTTTGTACTAATGGGAAAGCTAAAATAAATTCCACTAAATAAATTCTCTCTACAAACCGGTAGCACATTATCTACTACCTTACTATCTCCCATGTCTGAGAAGGTTATATAATATATTATGTTAAAATAAACTACAATATAAAGTAATATAAATAAAGTAATATAAAATAAACTATAATATAATATAAATATAAAGGTGGCCCACTGTAAAGTTCTAATGAAGTAAACAGAGAATAATATTTTGTTTCTTTTTGGTTTTTGGTGCAGTAAATAAAAGCGTGTTTTTAGTTTTTTAAACGATTAATTTATTTATATAAAAAAATAAATAGAGGCTTGCATTTTTTATCCCACTACATGATAAAAAGGTCAATAAAATTAACGTTTAAATTCTTATCGTACGTTCTAGATGAAACTAATTAAGAAAACTATGCCTTGAAGATATATTACGAATGTAACATAAATGGAGAGCGATTACTTTTATACAATTATTTCCTAAAAAAATCGGTGTAAAAAATGTGTGAGATATTGTAAGCTCGTTACGAAGTATTTTGAATAAAATACGTAGCTACTCACCCTCCTCTGCAGTGTTATTGTAAATAGTAGATTTAGGTACATTAATTAAATGAAAAGTATAATTTGTTTCACAATTAAGTCTGTCATTACTTTCATGATTAAAATGATGGTTGTATAACCTTTACCTAGCCCTCGACATATATTTTATGCGTAACAAAACAATAACGAGAAACTGTTGGAATTGAAACAAGGTCACAAAAAAATTAAGCCCGTTCAATTATTATGAGATATTAATTAGTTTCCAGCAGATTTTTGAGCTCGGTGATTGAGGCGCTAATCGATTAGTCAAGCCAGTTAGAGACAAATCGTAGGAAATAGAAAAAAAATCGCTTAATCAGTAAAAAAAATACAAGGCATAGTGTTGTCAATCGTGAATATTTACCATTTTATACAAATAGCATTGAGGTACAGTATAACGGTTTTAATAACATAGGAAATATTTAGATTGTTATAAGAAATGGTAGAAAACGTGTCGTTCATAGCCGTTGCGCAAACCGCCCCACCGTTGTCGCCAATGAAGTGGAAAACAAGGTCTCCGCTTGTCTCATTGTACTTAGCAGTCGTGTTCTCATTAGGAATGTTTGAAACAATACCACAGGAAGGAAACTTAGGGTACGGACCTCAAAAGTTGTACGAAAATTAGCACAATCCCGCGCACAAAGGCACCGCTTCGTTCCACCGAATTTAACTTCACTATAAATAAACGGTGCAATTCTCTAATGACATCAGTCGCAAAGTGTCAGCAATAAGCAATCAATAAGATGTTTACTATATTTTTCACATTCGGTTTCGCATTGTTTTCGGTGACGCAAGCAATACAAAAAGTGGAACTATCGGATGAGAAGACCCCTTACGATTACGTGAAAGAACGTTTGGATGCAATTGGTTCCGACCCGAAAACTGGACTGCCGTTATCTAATTCTTACGAAGTGGAAGAAAGTGAGGATTACCCCGATCACATAAAGGGAGCGGCGTCGACAGTTCTGAATACAGTTACCGGTGTCGGTGGACTAGGATACGGTCAAGGACTAGGATTCGGTAGACTTGGAAACCTTGGAGGCATCGGACTCGGGCAGGGCATAGGATTAGGCCTTGGAGGTGTCGGCGGATTAGGTGTGGGTGGCCTTGGAGCAGCTGGGCTCGGTCTTGGTGGTGTCAATGGTGGTATTGGCGCTGGCGGCGTAGGTGTAGCAAACGGGGTTGGCTTAATTAATCCCGCACTTGGTGGTATTGGGGTTGGGGGAATCGGAGTGGGAGGCATTGGACTTGGAAATGGTCTTCTGTACCATCCCCTTTTAGGATCGCAAATTGGAGGTGGATACGTTGATAAACAAGCGTATGATGCGGCGCAGAAGAAAGGAGCTGATCAAAACTTGGAAAAAGTTGAGAAAAAAGTAGAGGAGGAAGCGAAACATGGTCAGGAAGGTTTTCAACAAGCGGCTGCAGCTGCTAAGGAAGCAAAAGGAGAGTCAAGCTTTTACAAGGATGAAGAAGCCAAGAAGAAAGCTGTCGGTGATGAAAAGTTTTACGAAGGTGGACAGAACTTTAACAAACATGGTATGTTAATTTCCGTATAGGTTTTTCCTTATTACGAGTACATGCATATAAAATAGTACCGAAGCTGACTGGCTGAAAGTGTGACTAATGAGTAACGTACAGCCTTAATAGGTGGAGCTACAGAAATTTGTAAGAAATATTCTTTTAGTGCACTATATGTTCAGTAGAGAACACATTTTCACTATATGGTGACTTTTTTATATATCTGGTCCACAAAAATAATCAGATACCAATAATTATATAAAAAATTCATCTCTTTAATTACTTAACGAACGACATCAAGCAGTTATTGCAAAAACATTCAAACCCTTAGTCCCCTTTAATATACTCGTAACTTGACCCAAAGATAGCCTTGATGAATGACGTGTAGTAATTTAGATATGTAAATTAGAAATAATATGATACAATTATACAATACTTTTTAGAAAGGATTCTCAAGAGATACATACTACCCTTTCTTTCAACCGTTCTATTTTTGTACCAAATCTACGAGGGAGTTGTAGGCTTGTGAATAATAAATGCCATTATAATTCATTCACCGCAAGAAGATTCGGGTATAATAAAATAATCACAGATCAAACATTGACTTCGAAATTTACTTCATAAGCGAGAAATATATTTAAACAAATTTGTCTTTAGGCGCTAACGAAGAGCAATTGAAGAAAGCGAAAAGCCATAAGAAGGGCCATGTGAGCAAAGGTTTCAAGACGTCTAGCAGCAAGAATGAGGAAGAGAAATCAGAGAGTTTCTACGATGAGGCTCACGATGAAGCAGATCATAAGATCGCTGGACAGAATGCTGGCGCGTTCGGTGAAAAGGCACAACAAGGATTCAAGGGAGCCCACGAGGAAAAAATACTGGATGCTAACGCGCAAGGCAAGGAAGGGCATCACGTTTCAGAACAGAAAATCGATGACGCCAAATCCAATAAGGTAAGTGACTTGCACAAAATTTACGCTGGAAATCGAATATAAAGTGTACATATATTTTCACTTTCAATATTCAATCAATTATATAAAATTAATTATATAAGCCGGCAGGTACTTAAAGAACAAATTATAAGAAATCATCTCCTTTTTAGTTCTCTCATAAACTTTTTAAAACTAATGATCTTCGTATCAACCTAGAAATTTGAGTAAAATGTAAGTTATTCATAATCTTTCCTATCTTAATTTAATATGTTAATATGTGACACGTTTTACGCCTTACATCGTTGTGAATTTTCAAGGCGCGAGTAACTTCTACGTTGAGTGGGTAGATTGAAATTAAAACTCCTGTCCAATTATAACAAGACCTCACGTATCGTTAATTGACTTTTCATGATGTTATGAATTATTTAAAAAAGTATATGCTGTGCTTAAAAGCTTAAAAGCGTTGCTAAAGAAACATTTAATGGATATAAATTCTAATTTCCGATGAAAATCTTAACCTTTTGTGATCTATAAGAATTTTTTATATGATATTCCGTCTATTTTTATATTGAAAAAGACAAAGGTGAATCACCAAATTCTGCGAACGAAAGCCAATTCTAATAGCTATCTACGATTTATTTCCCTCGTTGGAAATAATGATGACTACTTATTCCTAACGATCGCGATGGCTTATTTCTTTTCTAACATTTTTTGTAGAAGATTTTTTGAAGAATCAAAAAATGGCGCTCATTTTTTCCTTTGTTTGTCGAACGAAAAATACTTTTATATATAAAACTATATCATATTTTCACAAATTTTTTGGTAAACAGATACAAAACGGTTGTTCAGGGAGCTCGCTAGCGTGTCATCATCGGGTAGCACTGGATTTTAGCCAAAAATATAAGATATAGTAGACTCGGTTTCCTTAGGATTTCGTTATACGTTCAGATTCGATACATTAAAAGAAGAAAAACAAACGCTCACTTCATTTTACGTAGATACAATAGTTAATAACAAGGGACATTTCTTTCCAGATAAATCTTTTTATTAGACTTTTTTTTGCGGTAACTTCGACAGCCTGCTCCAATATCGTTCCCAACCTATAGAATATATAGAGAATAGTAGTAGACCTATAGAGAGCGTTTGATAACTGAACCGTAACGTTCTCTCTATTGTACAGCGGTTAGTTGTTTTGCAATTTGATCTGGTCTTTCATCTACGCGCATAAAGTATGCAATAATACCTGCTTGACTTCGTAACCACTTTTTAAAATATGACTGTAAATATTTATTCTATGCAATGTAAAAATATCGAATCGGAAATAAATTTAACGTTAGATTACAATATGCCAGTTGTCAGAATACAAGCAAGGTGTTTATAAAAGCCTAAACAACTTTCCCTTATAATCAGCCGCGTATTGGCCACTTTTTAAAGCTCTTTTTATTAATAAGCAGCAGTGATCATTGACTCGGTTCTTTAATAAATAAAGAAGAGTGATTTTACGATCTTATCGTTGGACTTGCACAAACCTTGCAAGAAAACTAGAAAAAAGATGTAAATGATTATAGCATTGAATTCCCAATTCAAGAACGTGAAATGCTATCTGCCAAACCACTAGATAATTGTGCATACAATTACCATTAGCTATTCACTACGTTGCCAAATGATATTGCTTTAGATGTTCCAGTTTCAGCTTTAAGTAAGCCGAAACCACTACTGAGTTACCGACACTTAGTTGCGTATTCATGCAAATTATGAATAATTCACACACACATTAATTATTAAATCAAATACAAAAAATAAATTAAAACAAGTTTTACTGAGAAATATACAAAGTCTTTGTCATTTCCAATTTATAGTATCATTAAAACAAGGCAGAGTTGGTATTTCAAACTCGCTAACCTCATTAAACAAAATCTAACAATATTTAACATTGAGCACCTTTGATCATATTTACCCATCAGGCGCTACCTTCACTCGCAAAATTACAAGCTTATTTAATTTTCCAGTATTTTAATAGCTATATCGTCATCGAAATAATTTTGCCAGACCGGGTATTCTCCCTGGAATGAGAGAGAGCTTAATCCACGCTGGCTAAGTGTACTCTGAATCCACTTAAGAGCACTATGGAGAACTCTCAGCGAGACTTCAGTATGAAGAACTCTGGACTACTCCAGATGTTTTTAAAAGCGATTTTATTGCTCGCGTAAAGCCAAAAACGGGTATATCATTCATGGCACAAACAAAACTTACATATTAAGGTTATCATTCAAGTAACCAACGCATTCAGATCAACTCACGTCAAACAGCTTAAGCTAACTTATTCTATAACTATCTTATTATAGGTACTTGTATTATCCACAAGGTATGATGTTATGTTGGTATAATATACAGGGCGATTTCGACGAACGTCCTTAAAATGAAGTAGACTGGAAGAAACGTGTTGCACTCACTATTTTTGTACCACCTGAATTGTAGATAGATTCAAGGTGTTGTACATCTTATCATTACTATTAGTTATTGTATAAAATTTTATAGATCGAAACCTTTAAACTATAATACATAAAGCTTTACTCTGGGATTAAATCCATAGATTATCGTTCTTTTATGATACGAGATTCTTCAAAAAAGTTTTAAAAGAGCTCTGCTTACAAACCGGCAACGCATTGGCGACTTCCTCGGTGTCGGCCCGGTCTGCCTATTCACTAAGAACATAAAACACTAAGATTGACCAAGCAAGCAGATGCCAGTCGAAAATGACGTAACTTTTGTCAACAGGGCGAATTCCTGCAGAAGGGTTACAAGGGGAGTGCCGAAGAGCTCGAAAAGTTCAACAACTTGGGCGCCCACGCGGTTCATGGACACCAGGAGGCCAGTGGTGGCTTCCAGCAGAACAAGGGCATCCTGCCCATCCACTGACCCCTTCCTCCTCCACAGATTTGAACTTTAAACGACGCAAATACACTCTTATAATGTTACAAATCTGTTTTATTTTCTACCTAAAAATGACACTAATCCAACGTCGCTTAAGTTCTATTTGAGGACACTTTTATGTACGTTGCAACTTTTTCCTAACCTTATTGCAATAGATAGATGAAACAAAACACAAAAATACTATTAAATATTATTTATTCAACACTAAGAAATTTAGAAGTTTACAAACATGCATCTCATGCAGGATAACAAAAATCAATGTTCACGAACAATTAAACAAAAAATCATACCACTTATTCAAAACATCAACGAATATAAGATTTCTTGGTATATTTATTCAGCGAACACTTGCGTGTGTAGCCGTTACAATACAAAATATCCGAAGATTTGCTCCAAGGGCTGTTGGTTGAGTAGCCTTCGTCGCTGGTTCCACAAAACCTATGAAAATAACCAAGCAAAGGCTAGACTGTGCGATATATTCTCGAAAATTGTCGCTGATTTAATTGAACCTACGATAATTCACTGGCATAAATATATTTAGACACTGTTAAGGCCTACGAGGGATGTAATAATTAATCATGACGATATTACTACGAAATAATCAAGCAGTGTATAGAGTTATCATACTAGAGTAGAGGAGCCAGCCTAAAATGTGTTCCTCGAAAAAAAAGAAAGCAGATCGTACGCTTAGTTAAACACAGTCCTAACTGTGTATGTCTCAAACAGAGAGATGGGCCTTTTTCCATTAAGCATACGAAACGACAGCTTATCTGTCCCTCTTCTTTTGTACGTGCGTGACAAAGAAAATGTGTGTTCCGATCAACCTCTCTTTATTATTATTTTTTGGACACTCTCACTCATAGGCCTGCCTATGGCTCCACTTCTCTATGTATAATATCTCTATGCGTGTATTATGTCCGTATATTTACAGTGAAGGGTAAGAGGACATAGATCACAATTTGATTATTATGATTTGTTGTTTTTTCTCTTGTAATTTGATTAAGGAGAACCGGTGCTAATTTAAGATAAAAGGTAACAATTGTAAAGATCGTGAACTACGTTTACCATCAGCTTTCATTTATATACAAGACAATGCAATAAAAAGCCAAAAACGCAATTATTTATATTTAACCTTACACCTTATGAATGTCAGTTGAGGAAACCGCCCGAATAAGTATCTCAACAGTTCGACCTCGAATCTGAATAAGACACGAAATTTTATTGCAAGAAAATTGAATTCGCTAGGTGTCCTCGCTGACATCCATACTAAGATTATAAATGCAAAAGTCTGTTTGTCTACCCTATCAGCTAATCATAATACTATTTGGACTTTGGATACCGGATACCGTTAGAGATTCTTTAAAAAGTTGCTGTACCCGACCGATTCTGGCGTTGGTGGGGTGAACACCGTCGAAGAAATCTTGTTCGACGTACTTGAATTCGACTTCTGAAACATTGTAAACATGAGATTTTGCTTCCTAGAATATTGCGGGAGTATGGGGCACTTCTGTATTTATTTATTTTTTTTATTTTAGGATTCCCAACGATATGTACATTTTACAGTTCAGAAGAAATAATATTAACAAATTCCACTTAAGGCAACCACAGCTTACATTAAGCAACCGTAAGTAGTCTAAATAAATATAATAATAATGCGACTAAAATTTATAAAAAAAAATGTTTTACAACTTTCTTCTTAAATTCGCACATACTATCGTGAAATACATCAATACACAGAGACTTGGGCAAATAGTTATATTTGACTTGATTGGTCTCTTGGTGTACTGGTTAGTGAACCTAACTGCTAAGCCGGAGGTCGTGGGTTCGATCTCCACCCAGAACAAATATTTGTGTGGTGAGCAATAAGTATTTGTTCTTTGTCTGGGTGTACAAAAAAATCTATATATGTATCTATTTAAAAATATATATGTATGTTTATCAGTTCTCCAGTTACTATAACACAGGCCCTGCAGGTACCTACTACTTTGGGACCAACTGACGGTATGTGAGATGTCCCAAGATATTTATTATTATTATTATTATCGAGTTATCCTAGACAAGGAAGATTTGCGGCCAAGATTAGTGTTGCAAATGCTTAGTGGTTACTGCTACCCATGGACGCCTGGTGACGACCAAACAACGGATGTCTTGTCTTAAGTACCACAGATGCGTAACTAGGCACATAAGCAATGGAACACCCCAAATAATGCTTTTGCCTCACCACGTTCAAACTGACACAATTTCACAGTAACGCGAAAACTACTGCGAAATAAGCAGGGCAGTGGTGGCACCACGAGTGAATCATAAAGACTTCTACCTCCTTCTTAAGATTAACAAAATCCTAAAGTACAACTTTAGCCCTCCTAGCCGACATATCCATAGAGTAATTATACTAGAGCAGGGGAGCCAGCCTAAAATATCTCCCTTGAAAAAAAAGAGAAAGC